>CAUYQV010121556.1:0-50120 GCA_963574575.1 Galagoides demidoff
ATTGGTGGCGCTAATTTGTATCCCATCATCAGGGGAGGAAGGCTTCCGCTTCCCCCAAGTTGCCTGATGTTTTAATTTTAGCTCTTCTGGTGGGTCTGTCGAGGCATCCTCTTGTGGTTTTAATTTTCATTCCCTTGATGATTAATGAGGTTGAGGCTGTTTTCGTGACTAATGGGCCAATTTGGAGACCCTCGATGGTGGAGTGCCCGTGTAAAGCTTTTTCCCCTCTTCACTCCGCCTGTCTTTTTAAGTGCTTACTATGTGGATGTTTGTTTTCTTCAGTTACAGAACTTATTTTTGATTTATTTTTTACAAGTTCCAGTTCTCTGCCAGTATTTCCATATCTTGCTCTTAAATTTCCTGGCCATATTAATCACAGTGACTTTAAAGTTTGTGTCTGAAATCTCAACGTCTGTGAATCACGGTGGGTTCGTGTCTATCATCTGTTTTCCTTTTGATTTTCACTGAATTCCTGAATTTTGTCTACGCTGTAGAATAGCCAAGGCCAGATGCGTTTAAGGGGCCCCTCAGCTTGGGAAGGTCCTGGACTTGAATTTTACCTTCTTAACATTGTGGAATCACCAAGAGTTTAGCTCGGCCTCTCTGCTTCCCACGCCCCATTTTCTCCCAGACTTTTCCTCTGGAGCCCTGCTCAGAGATCAGGACCCACCCTCCCAGGGAAGGCAGCACTAAACGGGGCCTCTTCTCTCTGGAGTGGGGAGGGACCTGGCCTAATTCATGCTGCACCCAAGTTGTTTGAGGTTATGATTTATGGTTTTGTTGTCATGGCTATTGCTCTCCCCCTTTTATTCACTTTTTGGGGGGTGGCTGGGAGGAGGATGGTCTACTTATAATCAGCTCTTCCTCCTCTAGAGGTCATAGCCCTTCCAGGTCCAAAGGTGCCCAGCATGTCTGCCGGAGCCCATGCTCCCTGACAGCCTGGAGCATCTTTCATCTCCACCCTTGGGGATGCAAAAAGCTCTGCTCAGATTCTTAGTCTTCCAGCCTCCCTGTGTCAAGTCAGCAAATATTTCAAGTAGGAAAGTGACACCAAATCCCTGGCTCTGCTTCCCCAGTTGGGCTTCTCTCCGGGATGGGGTCCCACATCCCTGCCACCTTGGTGCCCTCAGATGTCTTCAAATAGGTGTTTTTATTTTTAAAGATACTTTTCCCCTGAATTTTCTATATAAAAGACATTCTTTCTACAAAATTTCCTATACGCAAATTACTCTTGTTAAAACTATTAAGAGTATAACTGTCTTCACACAACAAACAAGTAAGTGAGGTGAAGGCTGTGTTAACCGGTTTGATGTAAGCATTCCAAATTGTGTATAAAATCAGCACATTGTGCCCTGTAAATGCATTTATGTATACGGTTATTATTTAAATAAATAAATACACACAAAACCCCAAAGAGACTGTCTAAGACAAGCTTGGCCATTGCACCCAGACTTGGGAACCGGGGTATGTGTTGAAGGGAGAGCTGACCAGATAACCTGAGAGATTGTCCATGGGGGACGAGAGGTGGGATGGGGGTGGCATCAAGGATGATCTAGGTGTGGAGAGATCGGAAGGATGGAGGTGCCGTTCTTTGGGGCAAGTTGGAGTGAGATTAGGAATTAAAATTGGGACCTGCTGAATTTGAAATATCAGCCACTCATGCAGAGATGTGGACTGAGCCTTTGGCTGTTTAAGTCTGGAGTTTGGGTGAAAGATCCCGGCTGAACTTGCAAATGTGCAGACGCCCAGCAGGCAGAGGTATGCGGATCTAGACTTTCTGAGGTCTTGCGTGAAGATGTGAATATGGAATCACTGGCAGACAGATGCTATTTTCAGCTATCAAGTTGGCTGTCTCCAGAGTGAAAATGTGAGAGAAGAGAAGTGTACGGAGGCCTGGGCTCTGCTGCTCTCTGAGTTTAAGAAGGTGTGGATGAAGGGAAACCCCCATGGGGAGGAGGAGCAACAAGCACAGATGGAGGAGAAAACCCAAGACCCTGTGCTGTGCTGGAAGCCAGGTTGTCACCAGCCTCCCAAGGGAGGGTTTCCCAAGTTCTTGGTGATCACAGGAGAAGGAATTTCGGGATGCACCACATCAGCCAAACAAGCGAAAGCTTCTTGTTGAAAGCAAAAGTCCATTCCTGGAGACAGAGCAGCAGGCTCCAGAGAGAGAAGCTGCCGGGGGAAAGCGGTTCTGTGCCTTGTGGTTTTACTAATTGAGGGAAGGACTATTCAAGACCAAGGGGTTGGTTTTGACCAAGAATGTAGATAGTAATTTCTAGAATTGGGTTCCCTCCCATTGTCATCCTTTAAATGATCGTCTCAGAACAGTCATGGTGATTTCAAGGGTAGAGAAAGTTGAAAACCACAGTGTCATTAGGCAAAGGTGATGCAAGGTGACAGAGATGGCCGACAAGCTGGTCGGTGCGTGTTCTTGCCTGTGGGTATCGCCCTCTGCTTAGCTTCTGCTTGAAGTTTGCTTTTTAACACCTGCATCTACTCCGCACGCCTCTGCAGCCAGCATCAGCCCCGTCTCCTCATCCACTCCTCTAAGAAGAGAAAACCAGAAAGAAGAAGGAGGAAGCTAGTTTTAGGAAAGGTGGCATTAAATGGGGGGCACATGTAGCTAATTTGGGGAGTTAGGAGCATGTAGAGTCAGAGCCTCCAGTGGACAGGAGGACTCCCGGAAGAGCTCAGGGTCACAAAGGGAATGTGTCAGGAAAGAGGCTGAACGTTCAAGGGGAAGTATAGGACTCACCACTGTCCTTGCCAATTTAGAGGTGACTGGTGACTTTAGCAAAAGCAGGCTCAGGGAGGGGACAGAGGCTTCTCTCCATGACCTCCCCCTCTATGTCCTGTTCCCTCTGCCTTCAGCCCCACACGTAGGCTGCCCAGGTCCTTCACTTGGGGGCTTATTTCAATCCTCCATCCATGAGGGACCTGAGACCTTGGTGGGACTGGCTGTGAACAACAGTCCTGGTTTCTCTAACTGTCACCACTGGACTTCAAAGCACCAGGAGGCAGCCGGGGGAGCCCTTAAACTCCCTACATGTGGGGGGCTCCTTCCCACGCTTATCACTGTTTCCCTTTGATGGCCGACATCCATCCATCACTTGAGCCAAAATCATAGTCACCTGTCTTTCCCCAGTGCCTTGAGGAACATGAAATGTCCTCATGAGTGGTTCCTGTTTCCACTCAGCGTTTCCTGTAACTATAGCTCTTATTTCATGGATCAATAGGACAATGTGGAGATTCTGACTCTTAATGATGTACTGCTTCCAAGGAGACATCTATACAGAAGCTAGACTGGTAAAGGTTCCTCTGGGCATACGTCCATGTGTCACCTGCTACCCGACATCCTTCACTCTCACATGTACCCAGAATCACCTGCTACCCACCGTCCTCCACTCTCACAGGAACCCCCCAAATCACATGGTGTGTGGGCCATTTCCAACAGTCCCTGACTATCTGAGCACTTTCCTTTCCCCATTGCACAGTTGACTTGATAAAAGCCGCCGGTTCCTTTTAGCAAGGGCTGGGAGGATAATCCACATTTGTGAGGTTATCCCCAGATCCACTCTCAGGAATGTGTAGCCAGCTCTTCATTCAGGAGCTGCCGGGTCGGTGGGCTGCCTTCGGTCAGGGGATTTGGTGAGGGCTGAGAGTGCTGGTCATTATGACTCCATCTAGAGTGTGTTCACCAGGCCTATACAAATCCAACAGAGTCTAAGTGCCGACTGTTCATTTTGCTCCTGGGGTTCCTAGCATCCATGATCTACCCCTGGGGGATTTATGCATAGCACAGCACTTGATTACATTTTTGGTGCCTGGTATAAAACTGCCTCTCCTTCCTCCCAGGATCCTAGAATTCTTATTTCAATGAGAGAGCTCAATTCCCCGGCAGATCTCTGGCCTTGAGACAACAGCAACTACAGTTCTTTTTAAAAATTCAGGCACTTCCTTCAACAAAATATTTGTTGGTGAAGGGAGGGTGCCAAGCCCTGCCGTAGGACACAGTTAAGGGTCGTGTAAGTGGATGAGAAACACACTCCTGTATTTTAATCTTCTGATCGTGGGCTCCTCATACAGTAATCAAAAGAAGACTGGCAGCCCAGCTGCATGAGTATGGGCCTCTGGTGAGCTGTGTGGTCCAGGTTTTATTCAGCCAACTTGGTAACCAATCAGAATGATTTTCAGAAGTTTGACCCAGCACATTGCAGCCGAGATCTCTGATACACGCCTGAATTTGGAAAAATAATGATACAGCCTGTTCAGTGTTACGTCCTCTCTCTTGTACAAGCCCCTGTGTATCCAGGGCCTTTCCCCTTTCCTCATCCCCAGATGTGATCTCTACCCTTAATCTCATGGCCACCCATTTCTTACCATTCTTTAGATATATATCATGTTTTAAAATCACCAAACGATGCATTGAATATTTGGATGCCTTTAAATTGACCGACACATCTTTCTACACTTTGTTTCTTTCTCTGGGACCTGGTTCTATTAGGCAAGGTTAGATTTGTGACAACTTTTTTTTTAATATAAATAAATAAAATCTTGATATCCTTTTGCTGTTTTAGTTTATAATAGTTGGCCCTACCGTGGAAGTACTGGGTTCTGTCTCTGTTGAAAGGTCTGAAGCAAAGGCAGCATCACGGAGGTCTGTCTTTCTCTCACCGTGGTCCTTGGTCAAGACCATCACAGCATCTTCAAGCCAGGAGAGAACCTCCCCACGCAGGAGGGCAGGCACATTTTGGCTGCCAGGGAGGCTTAGTGGTGTTCAGCGGCTCGGGGCCCTGTGACTCTCAGCCTCCTCTCATGTCTCCATTTCAGTTTGGGACTCCAGGGAGGATGCCATTGCTGGGCACTAGATGCACCTTCAAAGTAACTGGCCCTGGATGTCATCCTGGATGGCACCATCACTGCCCCAGGAACTCAAGTTCACGCCCATCACCACTGCCTCGGAGACTCCTCAGACAGTTGTTCTGGAGTGTTGCTAGTCAGGTAAGAACATCTGCTTGGTGGAGCCCAGGCGACATGCACATGTAGAGTTCTCAGCTTCTCTAATGGGGAGTAACTTCACTTTTTGCAAACACTCATAAAGGGCTAGGCACAGTGGCTCAAGCCTGTGTTCCCAGCTACTCAGGAGGCTGACACAGGAGGATTACTTGAGCCCAGGAGTTTGATGTTACAGTGAGCTATAATCATTCCACTGCACTGAAGCCTGGGTGACAGGGCAAGACCAGTAAGAAAATTCCAGTAAGGGCAATTCCAGTAAGAAAAAGACCAATAAAGGCAGAGAATTCCCCATGTGCAGGAAAGGGTTTTAGTTGTAAGGCAGTCAAAAAGAATGGCAGCTGCCTACCACTTTCCAGTGGAACTGAGGCTGTACTTCCTTCCCTCATTGGTAAAGATTAATTTTAAAATTTAAATTATAAAAGAGCAAAAATTAAAATGTAGTGGGAAGACCCTGGTTTGTTTGGTCACAACAAAGATGAGGCCCAGAGAGCCAGGAGCTGGTCACTGTCATCTCCCACAGTCTCACTTGGTGGGCACTAAGGACACGGCCATCTACAGAGGCCATGTTGGCATCCTCGAAACAGACTCGAAGGCTCTGTTCTAGCTCAGGCGTGACTAGATTTACATTTTAGAAAAAAAAATCCGGCTTCCGTAGAAAGAGTTATGGGGTAGCAAGTCAGCAGCCCCCAGAGCAGCAGTTCTGGGCAGGGGTGGACGGTGGTGCTCCTGGCAGGTGGCAGAGTGCAGACGGTGGCAGGATGTCGAGAAGGTGGAACTAAATGGATGATTCTGCGAGGAGGGTGTATTCTTAAGTACCAGAAAAGTGGCCATATGCTGAGGCTAAAAATTTAAGAATAAATCGTCTTTCAAAGATGATTTGGGGGGGGGCATACATAATACCCCAGCTCGGTTTGTGTTGGACCATCCCACCCTGCACTTTCATGGGGGCCACTTCTTAGGGCCCGTTAGCACTGCTTACTTGCACTAGCACTCTCCAGGGAAACAGAACAGAGACCATGTGTTTGTACCTAGAGAAGTGTTATTTTTAAGGACTTGCTTGGCTCATGTAACCGTGGAGGTGTGGCTTCAAAATCTGCTGGGGAGGCAGGCAGATGGGGGACTCCCGAAGGAGTCACAGCCTGAGTCAGAAGGCAGTTTGCTGCTGAACTGAGAAGGGGATACCTCAGTTCAGGTCAGAAGGGGCTCCTCTGGCTGGGAGGAGGTCAGAGAAGGGGGTACCACAGCTCAGGATGGAATGCTGCCTGCAGGCAGGGTGGGGTACTACAGCTCAGGTCAGACGGCCACCTGCAGGCAGGGTGGGGTACTGCAGCTCAGGTCAGAAGGCCACCTGCAGGCAGGGTGGGGTACTGCAGCTCAGGTCAGAAGGCCACCTGCAGGCAGGGCTCCCTCGACCTGGGAGGAGGTTAGTCCTGTGTTCCAGGCAGGTCTTCTGCTGATTGGATGAAGCCCAGCCACACATTGGGGGGGGGGGGTCCATCCACCTGTTTCACTGAAATCCGCCAGTTTCAATGTTTGTCTCACCCCAAACACTCTCACAGAAACTTTCCCGTATTGACAAGTTGGGATATTCCCAAGCTGACACATAACAGTAACCATCACAGGCTGCATTCATGGTCCATCCATGAACACCTCTGAGAGGTGCCAGCAGCTTCTATGATGGACTCCCAGGGCCCTGTGTGCTCATGCTCAGCTGTGGCTCATGAACCATCCCCAGGGATTGGGACTCTTCCCTCCCACCACTCAAACAATATTCCCTGAGAGCTGTAACTTGCTGCTAGCAAGAGCCCAACTCAAACAAATGTTGCTATAAATGGCTAGACATGGCCAGCCAGCAGTGGGAGGCCTGGGGAGCTGTGGCGTCTTGTCCCTGGGGACCTCAGTAAGAGGATGTGAGCCATCTGTTCTGTGAGCCTCAGTCTGGGCACCCACCGGCTTGTGCAGGAGACGGGGCCAGATGTTTTCCCGAGGTCTCTTCTTGTTCAAGGATCTGATGACACCAGCCCTTCATTTCTTCTGAATCAACAGCTGCTGATTTCATTCAAATAATCTAATTTGAAACTGTTTCTGGAACACAGACAGCTTCCTCCGCCTAGGCAGAACAAAGAAATGGAACAGGGGGCCCTAATAGGAGATATTTTGGGTGTTTTCAGACATAGAAGTCAACAATCTGTTCACTCATAAGAGCTCTGACCTCTCGTTTTGAAGGAAAACAGGAAAAACAAGCTGGATAAAAAGAGCATAAATATTTGCTTTCACCAATTCTCCAATCTGGGCTGAAGCGAATGTCTCCTCTGGACCTCCCCCCAACTCCAGCCTCCCCCCAACCACCCAAACACATCTTTGAAAAGCAACGTGAAGATCAGATGATGGGAATGGATTTGAGATGTCATTGACCAGTTTTGAAGAAATGTAGGTTAAGGTGGCATTTATTCTCTGCGGGGCATAGGAGGGAGTCTGTCTGCACAGGAGCCCTCAGAGAAAAACATGTTGTCCCTTTCCCAAGTGAGTGCCCGGAGTTGGCAGGACGGAGAGGGAGACCCTTTAGAGGAAGGCAGACAGGCTCTGCCTGCTCCTAACGGACCTGTCCCCAGGCAGTAGGAGTCTGCACACTCAGAGGGGCTGGTGGCCCTGAGTTTCCAGCCCAGGTCTGCTGCCCCTGGTGGGACATCTCCACACTGCCCCTGCATCTTGTCCCACAAGGGTCAGGGTCGACCATGGCCAGAGGCATTCTCTCCCTCTTCCACTGCAATTTGGGGTTTCTCAGGGAAGTTGCCCACAAAAAGTCCTGGACAGATCAGGGATGTCGACAGGGACAAGTACCGGAGCTGGTCTCGGCTGAAACACTGGGGCCAAGTCAAGGGTCAGTTCTGTGAGCTGCTTAAAGATGTGAAATTATTAAAATGCTTTTATGAAAAAATGAGGCAGACGTTCCCATTATTGTGAAATATTGTATTACTTTTTTAAATCAAAAGTTAATGTACAGATGATGAAATAATAGAGGGGGCACTGGCTCTTGGGACTGCAGCCCTCTACCACGGTATTCCGGAGCAGAACCAGCTGCCTGCTGTGGGCCCTGCTCCCTCCCCTCTCCGTGGTCAGCAGAGGGTTCTTCTACCCCACCTCCTGTCTGGGGTGACTTTATCCAGGAGCTCAACTATTCAGTTAAATAAGAATCTCAAGCATGAATCAGCTGTGATGCAGGTAGCAGCCACATGGGGGTAAATACCACCCTTATTCCCAAGGAGAACATGGTTTTGCAAAGGAAATAGAAGGGTGTTGTATTGTCATCACTGAAGTAAAGTGAAATGAAACAAAAACTGCGTGGAGGCAAAGCAGAGGAGGCCGAATGTGCCCGTGGCAGGTGCTAAGGCAGCTCAGCAGAGCGGGACGTTAGGACTGAGTGGCCGGGGGCAGGTCCAGATGACTCCCTGCGGAAGGCACAGAGGGGAGGAGGAAGGGCCATGCATCAGAGGCTGTCAGTGAAGGAGGGAAAGTGCAGCTGTAAAAGGGCAGAAGAATGATCTGGAGCCGAAGGCGGAAGCCTGGGATGGCCGATGAAGGCACATGGAGCAGAGATGGAGTGCCATGCCAGTGACACGGGTGACCGGGACACCAAGCTGAACTCGTGTCAGCCGGGAAGGGAACAGAGGGGAGCTGTGGGGTCTCCTGGGGCCCGGGGGAGGGGGTCTCTGCAGGGAATTCCGCAGAGCCTGGTCTTTCCTTCACTGACTCAGTCATCCTGGAAAAGCTGCCTAGTTAACAGGTCTCGGCTGTTCCCCGTAGCCCAGGGGAATAGACGTAATGAGATTTTTGCAGCCAGGAAGATTTCCTCCCCCTTTCTGAAAGCCTTCCCTGACAACAAACAGGCGGACAAGTACATCCAAACACTAATTCCAAGGGATTTATCCCATCCCCTCTTTCCTCCTGGGGGCAGCTGCCATGGGACAGGGCACAAATATCCAGCTTCCCTCTCTGTCACCTCCTGTGGTCTCAACAGGGCCTCCAGGAAAACAGGGGCAAAGAGAATGGACATTGCCATGTGGCAGTGGGTGTCCCAAAGGGATTCCAGGGCGGAGGTGACATTGCAGCCCCGCAGGTGGCCCTACTGCTTCTCTCAGTGCACTTTGCTGCTGGTGGCAGCCGCCAGGTTTTGCAGACTGGTCTCGGAGCTGTCTCAGGACCACGTACAGTTTCATTGTCCCTCCACTCGAGGGAAGAACTGAGCTCCAGGGGTCTGCAAAGAGTTCAGGCCATGTCAGGAAGTCAGATGGTGACACAGTGAGGTGGAGAATTCAGGGTTTGGGGGCCATGCTGGCTTCTGCGAGTGGATAGCTGGGCTGGGAGGGCTTCCCGGAGGAGGCAAGGCCTGAGCTGAGCTACAAAGAACAAGAGGGATCGGTCCCACTGTTGGTTCCTGGGGCCATTGTCACAGAGCACCACGGACTTAGTGGCTTAAAACCACACACATCCGTTCTCTCACTCGGGTCAGAAGTCTGAAAGTAGGTGTGATGAGCAGGAATGGAGGCATTGGTAGGGCTGTGCCCCCAGGAGGCTCTGGGTTCACCACTTCCTAGGGCTGCTTCCTTTATGCCCTTCCTGGCACCCTGCCATGGTGGCCTTCTCTCTGTGTCCACCTTACAAGGACACGGTCATCTGATTGCAGCCCCACCCCCACCCAGACTTTCTCCCTGACTCAAGCCCTTAACCACATCTCCAAAGATGCTTCTCCCATATCAGGTGGTACATGTGCAGGTTCTGGGAATAAGGTCACGGACCCCACTCTATTTAGCTGACCACAACTGCTGAAGACCCCGCTATTGACCCCTATCCATCCTAATGGCAGCTGTTATTCTTTCAAAAACATGAACCAATGGTCCTCTGATCCCTCTTTTGGTAAGTTTGTGAGCTCCTTGGAGACAGCACGTGGGGTTCCCTGGTACCCGTGTGTTGTGGGGGTTGGGGTGCTGGGTCTGAGGCCAAGTGGCAGCAGGGACCAGCTCTGGGTTCCTCCCCACGTCCTTCTCTCTCGTATACCCCTGCTCTGCCTCCCCCACCTCAGAGAGTTTAAGACAGGTGATCTCAGGTATTTGAAGAACAAGAAGAAAAGGACAAAGAAATGTTAAAGGAGCCCCCAGATGATGCATCTGGAGGCACCACTGAACGCAGGGAGGGTCTCTCCTCTCGGGCAGCCTTTGGACACTGGATCCAGGCAGTGGCAGTCCCCAGCTGGGCCCCAGCTCAGCTCAGTTCACGGCAGGACGCAGAGCCTTACGAGGGACCTTACCCTCCCGTAGAGCTGGGGACACATGGCCTGAGCAGACCTGAGCCCTCTAGTGGAAACTGCGGCCATCAAGCCTCTGCTGCCTTCTGCATACCCTTCTCCTCAGGCATCCTCTGTCCCTGGGCTCCCTGCTCTGTCCCCAGCCCTAGAAGGAGACCAGACACAAGCAGATCCTCAGTGAGCTTGTATGGTGTGAATGCCTGTGTGCTCCGGAGACGCCTGACCCGGGGCCACAGCCGACGAGGACTCTGGAACGAGCCCTTGGGGCTGCAACATGAGCAGCCAGGCCACTTTCTAGTCATCTCTTCTCTTGGCTTCAGATTTATCTTCTGAAAAATGGAGCTTGCACTCAGGAACATGCCTTTGCTTGCAAAGAGTCGTCTCATTTTAAGAAACTCTGGGTGCTGAATAGCAACTTGCAGTTTCCAGCCCAAGGAGAGCAGCGCAGCTCCTGGTGCCGGCAGCTGCACGTGGTCACTTCTCCCCAGAGTCGGAGGTGCCTGGGATGGTGACACTCCAGAGAGGAGCAAGGAGGACCTCTGTGTGGAGGTGCAGGGAGGCCTCTGACCTTTCTGTGTGATTTGCTGGACACCACTTCCCTGGAATGCTGGGGGCCTTTGATGGGGCTGAGCTAAGATCAGAGCCTGGGGCAGCTGCAGCTGGGTCTGGGGTCTTTGGGGGTGTGGCTGGCGTGTCACTCACTTCTTACATCCCCACCTCCTCGAATGGGAGTCTTAGGCTTCACCTCACCTCAACGTATGTGACAATGAGGTGTGGCCAGCAAGTCACCCCTGGCTGTGAGGTCATTGTTGCCCACTGCAGGCTGAGCGCCACCAGGTCATGTGCAGAGCACACCTAGATTCAGGGGCTAAGCCTGAGCTCCTGGGCTGTGGCTCAGGGAAACCAGGAATCAGCCATGGTTAGCACAGGAGTGCTAGAGTCCCCAGCACGCTGAGCATGGAGTCCCAGAGGGCCTGCTACACAGACGCTGGCTCTGGGGTGGCTAACCCTCCTTGAAGGAGCCTGGAGTCCACCCTGCTCAGTAAGCCACTCATATCACACTTCCTATGTCCTCAGTCTTGGGCATCTGACTTTTAAGAGTCCACACAGCCATGACCAGGCAGCACCTCCATCCCTGCGGCCAGCCCTGGCATTTCTTTTTCCAGCATGGGGGCTGCTCCAGGGCTCCCCTCATCCCCTAGCCTCCCCCACCTCCCTGGCCATTCCTCTGTGTACTCCTGATGTACACGAAGAACCTCAATTCAGGGAATAAAGCTCTCAGACAGCTTAATAAAATCAACATATTTATAAATAAAATCATATTTCGTTGCCCCAAGGGATGTATTATTTTAAGAACCTCGGTAGGAAACTCCATTGATTTAGAAGTGACTTAAGTATGTCCAGCTCGAGGCTAGAAGTCGGGACACAGACTGCCCCGCATTTGCCTTCAAGGAGCCCATGGGCTGGCAGGAAAGAAGGCACACGTCCCCACACAAGACACCCAGGGCTGGTCTCTGGGAGGGACAGAGCTCCCCGCTCTCATCTGCCACTGTGGCACTGACCCTCAGCTGCGTCCCAGAGTCCATTTCCCAGTCCTGCCTTCAGACGTTTTGGACACAGCTCCTAAATCAGTCAGTGTTCACCTGCTCGTCAAACGAAGGTGATCGAATGCCCACTAGAGTACGAGCTATACCTCATATTGAAACCTACTTATTAAACACCAGGCATTTAATTTAAACTTAGTTACCAATTATGAGGTGCTTATTCAAATACCTCGCATTTAAATACCGCCTGGTTGGTACTCACCTCCCTGTTCCCTGGTGAATCAGGCACCGCCGGGCAGATGCAGGCAGCCAGATCAGCCTCGGAAACAACACACTTGGGATGGGGGACGGTCTCCGTGCCCTTCTCAGCCAACTGAGTCACTTTCCCACACCTGTCTGGTCCACAATCAAACCCTAAGCCAGCGGTTCTCAAACTTCCTAATGCCGCGGCCCTTTAATATAGTTCCGTGGGTCGCGACCCACACAGATTGAGACCTGCTGCCCTAGGTCCTAAGGAAATCCTGGTGACTGCTGGAAACCATCAGTCACCAGCGGGTCTGCTCACCCTCACCTGCCCTGGGCCTGCCATGCTGCGCACCGAGGGGGCAGTGACTGTCTCACATGTTTCATTGGGGTTCAGGCCGCCACTCACTGCTTTGGGACTAGGAGGCCCATGGAAGGGCCAACACCAACCAGAAAGTGTGGGGGTCTCCAGGTTGTTTTGGAAATATGAAGGTTGTGGGGAGAACCACAAAGAGAACACAGTGTGTGAGCGGGCAACGATGGATCCCCTCTGGTTCCTGCCCTGCCCTCCTCCTGTCCCAGCCAGGTAACACTTGGCCCTGGGGTGATCGTCTCTGGATTCAGCCGCCCTGTGACACTAGCTTGCTCACTTCTCCACATCTTCCTTTTTGACTTAAACAAATGCACAAGAGTCCCAGCCCGCTGCCTTCTGAGTAACCGCCTTGCCCAGCACTAACAGAAGGATTTCTGTTCTGTCCCCATTTGTCCTTCTGTCCCTGTTCTGTTGTCACCCAGTCAGCTGGCCGCTGATGGACACTCTCCACGGGACGTCACCGCCAACATACACGACCAGAGAGGCTGGAGCATCAGGGTCAGCTCTTTCTTGGATGTGACCAGGAGCAAGAGGAAGCAGGGGGTGGAGTGTTCGTGGGACAGGCTCCCTCCTGCTCCCCCCAGGCCTGAAATTCAAGGGTCTCAGCACAAGCTGCCAGGCTCCAAGGCTGCGTCTGCCAAGGCTATGGCACCCTCTCCCTGGGTCATCTGCCATTGGGATGTTTCCCTGTCTGGGGCCACTTTGTCCTGGTAGACCTAGCAGTGACCCCTGCCTAGATGACAGTCTGACCTTGTCTGACCTTGAGGTGGGCCTGCTCTCAGCTCCCAAGACAATGTCATTCTCCTCCTCTGAGTTCTAGAATTCCCAGGGCTGTCTCAGCCCCTCTCTGAAGACAAGGGCCCCAGATAACCAAACAATACCCACCTAACCGCCATGCATTTCCATCTTTATCCCAGTTTCCCAAGTGATAGAATTTCTGTGGGACAAAGAGGCTGCAG
This sequence comes from Galagoides demidoff, assembly GCA_963574575.1. Classification (NCBI taxonomy): domain Eukaryota; kingdom Metazoa; phylum Chordata; class Mammalia; order Primates; family Galagidae; genus Galagoides; species Galagoides demidoff. Next base: position 13,438 of record CAUYQV010121556.1, read on the forward strand.
AGATTTGCCCGTCCCCTCCAGATCACATGCTTACCACACCACCCTTGCCCCTTTTCACTGCAAAATCAAACAAAGTGGCAGGCAGCTCCCTGCCCCCAGCCTTTCTGCCTAACCAGGTTTCGTCCTGCTCTCTGTGAAAGAACACTCCCGTGAACAAATGGGTTTCCTGCCCTTAGGAGGACACCTGAGCCAGCCTGGGTGGGAGCCGGGCGTGGCACAGACGAGGCCGGGTCAGGCCAGGTGCGTCGCTTGTCCTGGCAGCACCCAAGCCCGTCCTCAGTGGACGCTCCCTCCTGGGGCCTCGTCTCTCTGCTTTATTTGTTTTCGCACTTATCAGCCTGGTAGGTTTCCAGTTGTTTTTAGCAATATCTTCTGTTTGAAAGAAAAGGAACTGCACCCAACAGTGTCATAAAAACCAGCACATCAGCTGGCAAAATATAATTCCTTCTAAAGCCTGAGAATGACTTTCGGGAGGCTCACGGCAGAGCCGTAGCAGGCAAAAAGATCCAGGCGCAGCCCACAAGGAAAGCCTCATTCAGCAAACAAGACTCTGCCCCTGGGGGCTGGAGAAGAATGAAGGCGGTCGGAGTCGGCCTTCTGGAGGCCTTGGCAGAGGCACTGGTTCCAACTCGGGGGAAGGAGACGCCTCCCCGTCAGAACCTTTAAAAAGAACACTTTGGTTTTGATGGCATCTGCGTTCTGACACATGGCTGAGCTCCGAAGGGGCAGACCGGTTCGTTTCCCAAATTTTATTTTAAGTAATCGAGTCATCTGAGGATAGTTTACCAAGCCCTCTTGCGTGGGTGTTTCTGTACACAGCACAGAGCAAGCTGGGGGTCCTGTCCTCAGGGAGGCAGCGGGGCGGAGGCGTCTCACGCCGGGCAGGGCCACATCCTTCTGCAGCAAGTTCTTTATGTGGTCTCGGCCCCATTCTGAGCACCAGTTACACTTTGTCAGACAAGAAGCAGGACCAGCCACACTTGGTCCAGCCTCCGGTTCCACACCACACCCACATGGCTGGAGCCAGTGCCCAGAGCTCAGAACCTAGAGGGGTCATCCCACCTGGAGCACTAGGCTCCCTGGCTCCTGCAGCTGCCCTTAAACAGAACGTCTGGGTGTTTGGCTGAGAACTTACAGTGCCCTACACCCCAGGCCTCTAAATGTTCTGCTAGTGGTCACGTCTCTGTCTCTGTCCCCATCTCTGCCTGACTCTTTGCCTCTGCCCTCCCAGGAGCCCAAGTCCAGCTGTATTTGGGAATGTCCCCTAACGGATGTTTGCAAAGATTCTCAGTTTTAGAGGATTGACATAGGAGAACCTATGTGAACATAGGCAGCTTTGGTTTTTAAGTTAAATATAATATTACACATGAACATAATTTGGGATGTCTGAATTTCTACGTACATAATTATGGTGACATAAATAAATATATATGATATTTAATAATTATGTCGGCCAGGCACAGTGGCTTACACATGTAATCTCCGCACTCCGGGAGGCTGAGGTGGGCGCATCCCTTGAGCTTAAGAGTTTGAGACCAGCCTCAGCAAGAGTGAGATCCCATCTCTACTAAAAACAGGAAAACTTAGCCGGGTGTTATGGGCGCTGACAGTCTCAGCTACTCAGGAGGCTGAGGGATGAGGATCTCTTGAGCCTGAGAGTTTGAGGTTGCTGTGAGCTATGATGATGCCACGGCACTCTACCCAGGGTGACAGAATGAGACTCTGTCTCAAAAAAATTTTATACTGAAGAGGATGGAGGAGCCTTTGAGCCAGCTTGTCTACCATGTTTTGCCATGTATAACATCTGCCTTTTCACTCAAATTTTCAGGGAAAAATAGGGTGCACATTATAGACATGGGTAGGACTGCTTGTTACTGGTATATGAAATTTCCTCTACCTTGTATCTGTTCTTGTATTTCGTAATTATTTGTTACATAAAATTTCTTGTATTACGATAGGTTAAAAAATACTAAAATTCCTTTAAAATACACAAAACAAGTACCTAAATATAAACAAATAAAAATTTGAATTATCAAATTAACACAAAATATTTTTTTTTCTGAAAGTTTGGACAAAAAATCCTGGGTATGCTTTCCACAGGGCGCAAGAGGCTCCTTCTAACCTCACTTCCGTGGCCCTCGGGAGGACCCTGCAGAGGAGCTTTGGGACTTGGGGCCTCCAGGCTGCAGCCTGCAGACTCCATCTAAATGGGTGGGAGTAACCCAGTCATCCCCACACACCTGGGCTCTCTGCCGGCAGGATGAGGCTCTGTGAGTGGGAAGCAGTGTCCGCTCTGGCTATCAGAGTTCTCAGAGAGCTTCTGTCCTGGTTCCATAGGCTGGAGGGGCATGCACAAGGAGGGAAGTTACTTACACAGCTGCCACGCTACCCAGAGAAGGTGCAGAGCGCTTGTGACAATGCTTGGTAAGACCCAGGCCGTGTGCCCTTGGAGGGGAGGGTTCTCTTGCACACTGCCCATGCAGGACCAGCAATGGCCCTCGAGGCAGTCTGCCTCTCAGGGGTGACCTAATCACAGCTTGTTCCCGGGAGCCGGGCTGCGGCGACAGACGCTCTGCCAAGCATTGGGGTAAGCGGATCTTTCTGATTCTCAGCAGCCCTCTGGCATGTGGTCAATTCCATCCTCACTGCTAGAAACGAACTCCTCAAGGTCACCAAAAGCTTCCCCACGGCTGGCTCTCAGGGACGCGTTCGACACCGTCACGTGCAAACTCCTGGCAGCCCGTGGCACAGCAGCTCTGCCTCCTCTCACTGTCCACCCTCCCCGGGTCACTTCCGGCTTCACTAGTCACCTGTGCCCAGTCCATTTTGCTTCAGTGGCTGCAGTGGGCAGTGGAGCCCATGGGCTCCCTCCCGATCACTTCCTGTCTTTCTCTTTATGTCCATCCTCCAGCCCACGGCTTTACACAAGGGCCGATGACTCACTCAGGCCATCTCCTCCTGGGCGCTGACCTCACACACCCGGCTGCCCCACACATGTCCGAAGGGCAGAGCTGTGACACCCCCGGAATCGACCTCCTGGAGTCATCACCCCACTCTGTCACGCTCTCTTGCTCAGTTACCCCAAAGCTCGTGACATCCTGGTGTCTGTCCCCACCAGGCAGGCCAGGTCAGTGCTTTGGACACCTGTAGACCCCTCGACATCACAGAGACCCCTGGACATTGCAGAGACCTCTGGACACCTGCAGAGACCCCTGGGCTTCCCCAGCAGGCCCTGGGCTCACCCATTGGACCCTGGACTCTCGCCCAAGCCTCTGGACTCCTGCAGCCCTGCGGGTGGCCCACAGTGGCTAGCCAGGGCAAGCTGGCCCTCTTGTTCTCTCTTCCCCTCTGTCTCTCATCCCCATCTGAAGTGCCTTCCTTTGTTTTCAATAAGTAAAACTCCAGGCAATGACCCGTCCTCTCCCCAGTTTTCCATTAGAGGGGAGCACTTGTGATGGACAATGGGGGTGAGTGATCTTCCCACCCCACTGGGGGAGGGAGGGTGGCCCCATCTGCACATGTCCCAGACCCTGAGACCAGCCCTGCTCATTCTCCAGCAAAAACATAGGGAGGGAGACACCAGAAGTGTCCCCAGGGCGAGACCTGTTAGGGCCAGTGAAAGGACAGAGGTGGCACCCAGGCCTGTGGCCTGGGCTCCACCTTCCTCCAGCCCACAAACAGGAGGGAGGCTGCCCCTTTCCCACCTTTCCTGCTCCTGTCCTTCCCCCCTACTCTCGCCCCTCCTCCCTCTCCCTAACCTGCTGGTAAGATCAGAATACCATGATGGCTGCCTCGACTACCAAGGTCATAATCTCCTCTTGGCACAAAGCGGGTCATCCCTGCAAGTTTCTGGGCCACCGGTGTAGCTGTGCTTTGCAGGGCAGTCGAGAGCAGGCCCCTGTCCACAAATCCACCCTGGAGCTGTCCCCTGAGAACGGGCCCTGAGCTTCCGTCCCCCCTTCTTAGAGGATTCAGAGTGTCTGTATGATGAGCACATCCCCCAGTGTGACACACCTTCAGTCCCTCGGCAGACGCTCCAGGGCACTGGGGCGGCCCTCACGTAGTCCCTGGGATGCAGAGAGGAGGGATTGCTCCCTGTGTCGGTGGCTCTCCCTCCTCCTCTATCATGCCTTCCTCTGCCGGAAGGTTCTCCCAGAAGTCAACAGAAAGACGGCGTTACACTCAGGCACTGACGGGTGGGGAGGGGACGCTGAGCGGAAACCCACATTCAGGAGCTCACGTGGAAGCCAGAAGTTAGCAGGTTCACTGAAAATCAGGTTTATTCTTTGCACTTTACATGGAATTGTTAAATTGCTCTAAAAATAAGTAACCGATAAAATGAATAACGATCTAATTGGCTTCGTCCAAGACTCGGTTTGAACCGAGTGCTGACACAGACACCACCGGGTTCACGGTCACCACTCGGCAGCCGCAGAGAACAGGCTTTATTTTGCCTCATGTGGGATCCACTTGAACCGGAGGAGAGTTAGATTTCAAAGTTAGTCCAGGACTGTCACAATCCAGGCCCATCTCTTGGCACTGGGCCTGTCAGATCTTCTTCTGGGCAAAGTCTTCGGCCTCAGGGGACCTCTCTTCCCACAGAGGCTCTGTCCTCAGGCCGAGTCCTGGCTAGCCCTTGTTCTGATAAACCATGCTTTGTGCGAAACTCTCCTTGTTCAAATACATGTTTTCTTTACCCTGAAAAATACCCATGAGTAAGTGGACCTCACAGTTCCAGCCCGTGTCATCTCAGTGTCACCAGCATGCTGTAGAATGTGCCATCTGTGGTCTGTCACTGTCCCACACATCCGAGGCGTAAATGTGCAAAGCCAAGCCCCCTCACTGTCACCCTTCAGTGGACACCCAGGTTTGGGCTCCTGTCCTCAGGTCCTCGTTCCAGCAGAGGAGGGAGACAAGACAGACGTGGTGGCTCTGTCCGGGTGCAGGGCTGGGCAGCCAAGCTGCTTGCCTAAGGGACCCTCGTTCATGGCAAGTCTGGGGGAGAGGTAGGTGAGCTGGGAGAAGGAGATGGTGGGTGATTCCTGGCAGAGCAAGCAGTGGGTGGTGCTGGATGGGGGTGAGGGCCAGGTGGGAACGGGTTACCTGCCTGGGCTGGGAAAGACTCTGGGGGCTGGGGCGGGACCCTTCAAGGGGGTTGGCCTGTGGTCTTAGGGCCCTGGGGTCTTGACTGTCTCTTATTTGCAGAAATGGCTGGTGTCACTCAGTTCAGTTTGGGTGGTTCCCAAACCCCTGTCCAGCCCTCTGGGCCACCTGTGGTACCCGGGCTTCCCAGTGTGGCAGGGCTGGCAGAGGGGCTGAGGAAGCACCATTAGCCTGGAGACACCAGCGGTCCCCAACCCCAGGCCGCCCAGATCCTGCCTTGGGATCAGGTGCCAAGATGGAGCGGGAGGACTTCTCTACCAGCCAGCAAGAGCCCTCCCCACCCGCGCCACACCTGGCTGTGCGGGGCTGTGAAGAGACTGTTTTGATTGGCTCATTTCCATGGGGCTCATTATTTTTACAGGGAACAATTTCCAACAATTTTCCTTGTCACTCAGGGCAGTTGCACCAGCTGAGTTACTCAGGCCATTATAAATACATTATCAGACACGTTCCACACGCATTTGCAGGTAAAAATAACCCCTCACATTTGCATTGTGGCGTGCAGATGTGAGGGAGGCTGGTTCCTGGTGAGAAGCGCTGGGCTCCACGGCACCTGTTCCTGCTGTGTGGCAGGGAGGAGGCAGCTCTGGGCCGAGGGGCAGGCTGGGGAGGGGCTCAGAGCCTCCTTCCCTGGCCAGGAAGTGAGAGTACAGATTCCCTCCTTGTTTGTGGTGGGAACTGCTGGTGTGGAATCCTGGGGTGCCCAGGGCTGTTAAGGAGGCCAGCCGTCCAGGCTGGTGACCCTACACCTGTCGTATTTGGGTCTCTTGGGAACTTCTCACAGGCAAACCCTTACAGGCCAGCCCAGGAGAATGGGGCCCTCCAGGAATGGGGCTAGGTGGCTTTAAGGCCCAGTCAGGGGTGGGCCCCAGGCAGGCTGGCAATACCCCCCTCTAGCGGGTGGGGCAGAGAGCCAGAGGCAGCCTCAAAGTCTGGTCCCAGTACCTACCAGGGGGTACAGGTGGTCTGCCTTTCCCGAGCCTCAGTTGTATCATCTGCACAATGGGCGTGATGAGATTTACCATGGGTGGTTGTTCATGTCCAGTTTGTGTCATCACATCATTATTCACTGTGAGTGACAGGACATCAGGGTGCAGAGGTCATTAGTGGGGGACCCGAGCAGCTGGAGGCCTGCCCTGAGCCTGCCACTGGGTGCCCCACCCTAAGGCAGCACCACCCGGGTGCAGCCATCCAGGTCTCTGGGGTCCCTGTCAAGGGGCCCGGGCTCTGCTGCACCCACAGGACCTGCGGTAACTAGAGCAGAACAAAGCGTCCTCCAAGATGCTGTGCACCTGCTGCCCTGTCCTGTGAAGACGGAGACTCAGGCTTCTCCCAGTGTAGATCTCAGCAAGCAAACGTGGTCTGCGGAGACAGAATCAGAAGGGCGTTTCTCCAAGGGGTCAAGGGCATATAAGTCGTTCAGGGAATGAATGAAATAAACTGCCCTAGAAATTCTACAATTTGGAAATCTCTGTCCCGAACAAATTTGGATGACGGGCAGCACAATCATTCCATCTGTCCTCCCAGTGAGGACGCTGGGTCGAGTGCGGGGATCCTGAAAATGAATACGGATAAATGTAGAGCCGCGTGGTCTGGTAAGTTGGGTTTCCTATATCGGCGAGTCCATTGAAATGTTTCTAAGAAGGAGTTTTCTTCTTTTAATGGGGTCTTAACATTTTAAAAATGTTCATAAAATTTCTGTGCCATTCTTCACAGTTGCATTTTTGGGGGGGTCAATACATTTGAAGTTGTTGACGCCTTAAACCGACCCCTCTCTGTTAGACTTCAGCAGCGTTAATTGAAGCAATTTTTCTCTCTGCAGGTGTGGAGGTACCTGGTACGCTCAGCGTACATCCCACTCACTGCTGTTTTCATCACATTGAAATGTGGAAATATTTCACCCGTGATGCCTGTACAGATGCTGGTGTTGTACCCCTGCTCAGATATGTGACTTCACAAGAGAAAACTCATTAGATAAGTTGTCCATTTTGGAGCTGTTTCTCTATACGTTTCCTTTGAATGTTTCCTGAATTTCTGATACGGCCAGATTTGTAGACATTTTAATTTGGTTATGTTCTGGCACAGTATATAAATGTTTTTAATTGAAAATATGACTTCATTAAAAATTGCTTTCCGTGAGATATTCTGAAGCAGAATTATGTAATTTCAAAATGAAATCTTCTATGCTGTTGGAACTCGAATTATTTAATTGATTGCATCCCTCCCTCGCTTAGAAGGGGATGAGCTGACGTCCTCCTGTTTGCATGGTCTGTCTTCATTAATTACAATTTTCTAGGAGCTTTAAAAGCTGAGGTTGTTCGTTGTTGGTTTTGGCCTATTCATTGGATTATTTATGCAATGGAAATTTAGCTGATGTGTTTACAAAAGAGGGCACTCAGATTCATCTACAAAGCAGCTCTCTGCAGGTTCAAACATTTCCGGAATCTTACAATGAACTGCAGAGAGAGAGAGAGAGAGAGAGAGCACCGCCACTTTGAGAGTCTCTAAAATTCAAAATGTATCAAGTGTTATAATTCTGTAAACTATATACACATGGATACAGTGCAACAGAACCTCTGGGGGTGGCCTCCCCAGGAACCGTGACACACTGGTCAGCACACAGAGGTGGTCACCGTAAGGAACTGGGCCTCCTGATACACACGTGCGGTCCACGTCCAATCTGTGAAAATTAGGGCAGCTTAAGGAGGTGGTCAGTATGGGGAGGTGGGTAGCTATGGAGGGCCTGCTGGACTTGTAAATTTTGAAAATTAAGATCATATTAGATCATTTGATTATTAGATTGTCCCGACTCGGGGGACCGGTTTTGAATGACAGACACCCTGCAGCCTGTTCCTGGGTCATATTTGCTTCATAGGGTTCTTCACATAGTAAGAACATCACTTAGGCCCTGAGACTCTCATCAGACAGGAGCACAGACTTGATACACATACTCAGGGCCACAATGAAACAAGGAATTTCATCTTCGTGTAGAACCTTTTAAGTGAATTTGCGCTAGCCTTCACCAGAATGTTGCAACTCACCTGTGGGTCACGACCCCTTTGTAACAATGAAAATACATCCTGCAGGTCAGATATTTACATTACGATTCATAAGAGTTGCAAAATTACAGTTATGAAGTAGCAATGGCAACAATCTTGTGGTTGGGGGGTCACCACAACGTGAGGACCTGTATGAAAGGGTCATGGTGTTCAGAGGCAGTAGGAAGGCTGAGAACCACGGCCCTAGATGAGGAAATCCTGAACGTTGACAAATGGGATGGAAAAACACGACCGTTCCTGGGATTTGCTGACTTCCTACGTGCGTACCCGACGTCACCATTGGAAACCAGCTTCCTTGGCCTGTTGGCTGTGGTTCCCTCCTGTTCTGGTGCCGCACTGGACAGAGGGCTGCTCTGCTGTCCTGGACGCACCGGGGAACCCAGAACCTGTGACGAGTGGGCTGAGTTTAGAAGAACAGCGTTTGAACTAAATGAAAAATCAGGCTCCGACCTTCCGGCAGAGGCCACCCAGGGTGAACTCATCTTCCCCAGAGCCTTCTCTGCACAACCGGCAGTTGCCATGGCTGGTGCTTCAGAGGATGACAATCTCAGTGACGGGCTTCTGTGAGATCAGCACCCTCTCCAGTGTATAAATGAGCAGACTGAGCTGACTTTGGGATGGATACTCTGTCATTCATTCTAGACGGTGCTTTCACTGAGCACCTGCGGTGGCCTGAGGGCTGCACACACAGCCCAGTTTCTTGGGCTGCCCAGGTGGGTCTGCAGAGGGGACGGAAGGACGTGGTCTGAGCCTGGGAGCCAGGGATCAAACAGCTTTGGGGGTTTTTCTCTGATGGGCTCATGCCATCCCAAAGCCATGTGTGTGGGCTGGGGAGGTCACCCTCCTTTCATTTGGCAAAAGTTCACTCAACACTTGTGATCCCCAAGACTGTGCTGCTGAGCGCATGTTCAGAGATACAGGTAAGACCTCAGAATGGGCCACTCATGCTGAGGGAAGATGGAAGATAATGTAACACAGAGAGCAGGGAGCAAGGTGAGGTTTGGGCAGGACTGGAGAATCCTTCAGCTGGCTGAGAGCTGGCTGGGCTGCCTGAAGAAAGAGAGAGCTCACCTGTGCTGAGGTGGAAAGAGAGGGCCCACCTATGCTGAGAGGCTGGGGCCAGGGAAGAATGGGGGCTGGGCCAGGGGCAGGGTCGGTGCAGCAGGTGGAGGCAGAAGGTTCAGCACTGCAGGGGCACAGAGAAGGGAGGTTGGTGAGGTAGGGAAGGGGTGTCCCCTGGGGATGGGGGGCTCAGCCAATGTCCTAAGGTGGAAGCAGAGGAGAATGGTGAAAACGTGGGCCCTGCCCTCTGGGAAGAAGAGTCCAGAAGGGTCAGGAGGAACATGGCTATCTGGCTCCCGAGCGTGGCAAGTTGCCGTGAGTGCCGTGGTGGTCGGGAGCCCACACCTGGCTAAGCTCGGGGTTGCTGAGCAGGCTGTGACTCGGCTGGTGGCTCAATCAGTCCTGTACCATTATGGGAGTTTACACCATGGGGGTTGGCAAATAATCCATATCAGGGATTTTCTTCTGGTTTCTTTTTTTCTTTTGCTAGCAAGTTTGTGGTACAAGGAGACCCGGAAGGGTAGGTGGGTCCACAGTCCACAGAGGAGGGAGCTTGCTCAGGAAGTCTTGGGAGCTGGGCGAGGAGGGGCAAACTTAGCTCCTGCAGGAGCAGCAGCTCTGGGCCCAGCAAGTCCAAGCTGCTGCCCATTTGCAGGGCTGCCTGTTCAACCGCGACGCAGCTGGGGACAGCTCCACCTGGGGGCCTCCTCCGTGGGAACAGAAGGTGACTGACTCTGTGGAGGAGTCGGTGGCTTTGCAGCTGTGCCTGGAGGATAGGTGAGCTCTGAACGGTGAACCTGCTCCAAGTGAAAAGTCCAGAACTTCTCACCACCCACGAGGATGCTGCAAACACTCCAGAACAAACAAATGAGAAACTCAGACAGTTCCGCATCTCCAAGTGGGATGCACAGAGCTGGCCGGCTGTCCTGCGTGCATGAGCACCCCAGGGACAGATTTGGGTGGCTGGGAGTGGTCCGCACCCCTGCACTGAGGGCAGAGGCTGCCTCAGCTACTGAGTGTGGAGCCCAGGGCTGGCTCCAGAGCTGCCTCCATGGAGCAACAGGGAAAGGGGTTTTTACTGAGCCATTTCAAATTCAAATCTTTCCTTTTTGTGAGAGCCAAAACCATCCATTGGCTCAGTCATCTAAATCTGACACTTCAGGATGGGTGGTGACGTGCAGAGGAGGGAAAGTCGCCCCCTTTTTTGTGCTGACAGGTCCCTAGGGGTGATAACGCTCCTTAACTACCCACTTGGGGTTCTCCTGTAACAGGCCTGCTCTGTGGTGATCAATGGCAGAGGCAGAAAACAAGGGCCACAGGCGGGAAGGAACATCTCCAGGAAGGGAGGTGCAGGGACAGCTGAGTCTGCCTTGCCGTGCAAGGGCCAGTGTGGACGACATTTGCCCAACATCTTCCTGTAACTCCCAAGAGCAAGGACCCTTGCCTCGTGCTACCCACCTGCAGGCCATCAGCATTGTCTTCAGGACAGGCTACTGCTGGAGGCCCTGTTTGCAGGTGGAGAAAAGCAGAATGGGAGATGTCTCTGTCCGTAGACCGATGGCAACCCTGAGGATGAGAGCCTGATGTCTGGAGTCCAATCCAGACTCACTCTTGTTCTTCTGTTATTCACTGGGTGACCCAGGTAGAGCAGCCAGATACAGTAACTGAAGATACAGGATGCCCGTTGTGCTGGGTTTGCAGATAAACAACAAATACGTTTTAGCATAAGTATAGCCCAAGCTACGTTTGAGATAGGCTAAATTTTAAGAAAATGCCTTGTTTATCTGAAATTCAAATGGAACAGGGCATCCTGTACTTTAACTTGTAGCCTTAGACCCAGCCAGTCTCAACCTGTCTGAGCCTCAGTTTCCTCATCCCTAAAACAGGAAGCAATGTCTACCCTAGGAAGCAGGAAGGTTCCAGAAAGCCAGCACTGCTATGGAGCCCAGCGCAGCCCTCTTCCCCCTCTCCCCCTCGCACCCTCTCACCACCCCTCTCTCCCCCTCCCTTTCTCTCCTTCCCTCCTCCTCCCCCTTTCCCTCTCTCTCCCTCCCTCCCTCCCTCTCTCTTTCTCTGCCCCCCTCTCTCTTTTCCCTTCTCTCTTTCTCCCTCTCCCTTCCTCTCCCCTCTCTCCCCTTTCCCCTCTTCCCCCTCTCTTTCCCCCTCTCTCTTCTCTACCCCCTTCCCTTCTCTTCCCCCCTTCTTCCCCCCTCTTCCTCTCTGTCCCTCCCCCTCTCCCCCCTCCCTCCCTTTCTCTCCTCCCTCCTCCCCTGCCCCCTGTCTCCCTCTCTCTCCCCCGCTTTCAGTGTGTGGTGTCCTTCCCATCTTCCCCAGATGCACAGGAAATAGCTAAACCCCATTCAATGTGACCCCCCACCTCCAGGGCCCAGTGCAGCTTGGTGAGGGGAGATGACTGCTCACTAAGATGGCAGGGCTGGACTTCCCAGGAAGCTACTGCAGGGGGTGGGGAAGACAAGTGATGGCAGATGTAATCCAGAAAAAATACAGGCTCTGAGGGGAGGATGGGTCAGAAGTCAGAGCCTGGAGCAGGGACTCCGGTGCTGCCAGAGGGAAATGGAGGGAGGGAGCTGCACCCCACACCTGTGCTTTGGAGGAGATGGAAAGGGAATGATAAGAGGGACATCCTGGTGGGGGGATCCCTGCATGGGTGCTGGGGGCAAGGAGGAGGCTGCAGGGAGCTGAAGGCAGAGGCTGTGCCTGAGGGGGTGGGGGCAGCAGGGGAGGGGTCAGGCCAGGACCTCAGGGGTGGCTGAGGGTGAGTGGGAGCCACAGCAGGGGAAGGAGAACTGAGTCCCAGAAGGTGGGGAGGGGCTTCCTTGCAGGGCTGCAGCAGGAAGCCTTCTCAGATGGCCCCATGGCTGTGAATATCCTTAAACATGGTTGAAATCTAATTTCCTACAAGCTGATAGACTGTGGCAAAGGGGCAACACTTTTGTAAACATGAAACCTCCACCCAGCTGATTTCCAATTGCTCCAAAGGGCAAGCCTGACCTGATTGGGGGTGGGGGCTGAGAGCCTCCTTGAATCTGAGACTTTTTTCTCCTGTCTTTGAAAAAGGAAGCCACCATGGGGCTACTGCTGCAGGGAACCCAATTCCACCAGCAGCCTTGGGGCTTGGAAGAGGACCTGGTCGCAACTGAGACCCAGTTTCTGCTGATACCTTGATGGCAGCTGTGTATGACTCATACCAAGGACCTGGCTGCTGGGCCAGGACTAAGCTTCTAAATGTGCAGGACTGTGATGGCCAATAGAGATGGCTTCCCATCCCTGAGGCACACCACTGTTGTCCTGCAGGCTTGTTGAGCAGGGACCTCCTGTCCAGGTGAAGGATGGACTCAACCTTGGAACCTAGTTCCCATCAACTTGAGGCTCTGTTCAGGTTCAGAGATGGCTCCACTCACCACCGTGCACACTGCAGGGCGCATGTGGCTAAAGCAGATGCCTGCCCAGAGGCCCCGAGATGCAGGTAGGTGTCAGACGCTAAGAGTGATGTACATCAGATGGCTTATGCTGTAAAACTCAGAGCTTTGGTTCCTGGAGAGCCCCTGGGAGGGGTTTGACTAGCCAGGGAGGTGAAGCACAACTTTCTAGAAAGATCAGTGGTTGAGGAAACCAGGTCACCTCCTGATACTCAAAAGCATTGTCCCTCATGTGGATTCAAACTCAGGACTAGGTCCAGTGTTTTGGCCCAGAGAGGACAGGACAGACGTCCACCTGTCTTACACATGCCCTCCACACCACCCAGGGGCAGGCTGGGAAGAAGGTCCCCCCTCACCTGGGCCAGGTGTGCCATCCAGGGGGGACCCCCCAGAGCCTTCAAGCAGGCCTCCTCTCATCTCTGCTCCCCTGTTCCCCTGCCAAGCCCGAGGGGTCTCACTCAGGTTTGGATGAGAAGAAGCAGGAGGAAGGAAGGGAACTTAGAAGACCACAGAGACAGAAAGGAGACAGAACAGGGTGCGGGAGGCAGTAACTTTTCCTCTAACATGAGGGAACTTCAGGCCCACTTCAGCTGCCTGCCCACACCAGCCAGTTTTTATGACATTGAAGACCTAGGTGGTACCTTGAGATGCTTCTGACACCACCCAGCTCAAGCTGTGGCCACACACTCTTGTTCTGTGCCTTGATGGAGAGCAGAACGGTTCTCCTGCCCTCCTGAGTTTTCTTCTATACAAAGTGCTATTCTTTTTTGCTCTGTGTACACAAGAAGTTTGAACTTTTAGGCTGGATACATAATCCCAGCACTCTGGGAAGCTGAGGTGGGTGGATTGCTCAAGCTTACAAATTGGAGACCAGCTTGAGCAAGAGCAAGACCTCGTCTCTAAAAATAGCTGGGTGTTGTGACAGGTGCCTGTAATCCCAACTACTCAGGAGACTAAGGCAAGAGGATTCCTTGAGCCCAAGAGTCAGAGGTTGCTGTGAGCCACAGCACTCTACCGAGGATGACAAAGTGAGACTCTTGTTTCAAAAAAAAAAATTGCATTTTTAATGCTTGGTGTGGTATTGATAGAAATTACACCAATTTGCATCTTCAAGGGGGTCAGCCACCAAAGCTGACTTCCCAATTCACATTTCTTTTTCAAAGAAAAAACCATAAGCCATAACAATTAGCAACAAAGGCCTCCAAAACATGAAAGCAGTTTCAGCCTCCCTTGGCTCTAGAGTAAGGTGACCAGACATCCCACTTTTGGCGGGGACAGTCCCAATTTTTAACAATTTGTCCCATGTCCCATGGCATTTTTAAAAAGTTCCGATTTTTGGAAAGAATGCATGACAAGCTAGGGAACATCAGGAGAATGGGAAGGGAATATACTCGGCTGCTGGAAAGGTTAATGTAACTCCATTTGGGAATGAAGAGGTTAATGTAACTTCACTTGGAAATGAAAAGGCTAATGTAAACTCCCTACTCCTCTCCTGAGCAAGGTATCAGAAGGAGACTGGCTCCCTCCCTTGCTTCTAGGCAAGGACAATTAGCTCAGAAGGAGTCAAACTGTCTGGAACAAACAAGTAGCCCCCCCCCCCCAGAGTAAGGTGACCAGACGTCCTGCTTTTGGCGGGACAGTCCCAATTTTTAACAATTTGTCCTGCATCCTGCAGCATTTTAAAAAGCCCCGATTTTTGGGAAGAATGCACGACAAGCTAGGGAACACGGGAGAACAGGAAGGGAATATACGGTTTTCGGCTGCCATGTGGCTATTTCGCCAGGATATGCGTTTTATATTATTTTTGTTAATTTTATAATGTTAAACTTTAATGATAACAAATGTTGAGAACTGATTATCGAGAACTGCTTGTCAAAGTTTGCATTGTTGTCAGGCCCTGCCCCCAGGCCCCCCCGCCCCCGGCAATGGTGTCCCGCTTTACCAATGTTAAAATCTGGTCACCTTACTCTGGATGGCAGGGCGGTCCGGGAGAAGTGAGAGGCCAGCGCCTGGGGCCTGGCATGAACACTGGGTCTGCAGGGTCACCCACTGGAGTTAAAGGGACCCCAGTCTCAATGCAAGACCCTCACCTCTGATGCTGATGGAGTTTGGGGTCCCCCACATACCACAGAGTTTGATAAATTGCTGGGAAACTGGATCCCACCAGAGGCTGCTATTCTCACAGCTGTGGCTTGTTACCGGGAAGGACACAGACTGGGAGAGGTGCAGGAGGCAGAGCCGGGGTGGGGGGCTTCAGACCTGAGGCTGCCGCAGAGCACTCCCTGGTGTCAGGAGTGACAGCACACAGGCGGTGTCACCAGCCTGGCAATCTCCCCTGGCCTTGGGGTCCAGATCGTTTTTAGGGCTCTGTTCCCTGCACAGATGGATGGATATCTGTCTACGTGGTCACTCTCAGGTCAGCTGGTGCTGCTATAAACAAAGCCCCTCCTGTCAGCCTGATGGGTCAGAAGCTGGGAAAAGGCAGACCTCTCCCCAGGCAAGGCTGAATACTTACTACACGGGGGACCCATGGATCACACTAAGCCCTGACCCCTCCCTGGAGCTCTCACACACCAGGCTGAGAGGGTTTGGGGGCATCCCAAGAGAGAGCCCTGCACAGGCTCTGGGATCATATCTGGGGAAACTGAAGCACAGAAAGGTGAAGCAACTTTCCCAAGGACACACAGCTGGGATTTCTGATGCAAAGCCAGGGCTGGAGCTAAAGCAGTTTGGCAAGATGGATCTGGTTTGCCCGTGACCTTTGATGGACCTGTCAGCTCCTGAGAAAAGAATGGATCTGAGAGGAGGCTCTGGAGAGATGCAGAAGCTTGGATGCCCGAGGTGCTGCTTCCTGCAGTGTTTGGGGACCTTGCCTCTGACCTCAGTGCCTGCAGCTCCACTCCCCAGACACACCTGCCCTCAGGGAAGCCCTGTCCTGTTTATCATGCTAGGTAGAAATCAAAGTTTTTTTCATCAAGAGTCTGAAAGCTTCATTTTCAAAGGCTGCTTCTCATGGTACAATTGAGCAGCCATCTCCATATAAAGCACCCTGCTTTGAAATTCTGGGATGAAAGGGCTGGAGCCCACGTGGCTGGAGTGGCAGTAATGAGGGTAGCAACCATCCTGGCTGTCAGTCCGTCCTATGGTTCTGTTTTTGAAGTGGGGGGAGGGCTAATCTGCTTCTCCGACTTCAGGCTCAAAACTTGAACGTGGCTTGCCTAGAACACAGCCAGGCCAGGGACAGTCTCTCATGCAGAAAGTGGCTTATGTGATGGTCTGCTCTCACCTGGAGCTCCCCCTCCCTTTCCTGGGCCTTTTTAAAATCTGGCAAAGTAGTTTCCGTGCCCAGTAACAGCCCCTGGGACCACCAGGGATGTCAACGTGTTAAAATCCAGGACAAACACTCTGCAGCGTCTGGGGGCCAGGCCACGTGTCTGTCCTGCACTGTAGCCGGTTGGCGGGGGTGGGGTGGTAATGTCTGTTCTGCTTCAGATCCAGGGAATCCCTCACCTTGGACCTGGTCGGTGAGAGCCTCCGTGTGCACAGAGATGCAAGAATTGCCCACGCTGGGGTGAGAAAAGGAGGGAAATGGATTTCTGTCCCCACCCGCAGGACGGGCCAGCCACAGTGCGATGTCCTCCTCGCCCACAGTGCGATGTCCTCCTTGCCCACAGCTGGCTCCCTCCTCCCGCAGAAGGTCATCTTCTACCTCTTGCTGGGAGCGCTGGAAGCTGCCAGGCAGGCTGCCGGGGAGAGACATCATGAGATGCTCACATCAGCGGCTGTTCTTGTTGGGCTGTGGAAAGATAAGAGTGACAGCACCATGGAGACAGAGGCGCGGGCGCTCCAGGCTGGGACCACTCCCTGTGCAGGGTGGCCTGTTTCCATCAAACCTCCAAACTTAGGTTCACCCATCCCCGTCCTGTGCCGGGTGGGAACTTCTCACAGGCCCGAAAGGAAAGGCTCTGTGGGGTGTTTCAGAGCTCAGGCATTGAAGGTGCTGAAATGAGGGAGACCTGGACACGTCCTGTAATGGGTGCGGTCAGGGACACACGGGGAAGGCGTCTTCACCACTTTCTTGACCCTGGTGGGAGCAAAGATCATGACTACCCAGAGGCAGTGCAAAGGTTTGACTTAGGGCATTTTCTGGACAGCGGAAAATGAGGCCAAGTGTCCGTCTGGATTCCTGACCTCAAAGAGAACCCTTAAAAAACCCTCATCTACTGGCCGCCATCAGGAACCTCAGTGTGGGGCCCAGAAGATGGTACGTACCTGTTGGTCACTGGAGCTGGTGCTGCCATGCGTCAGGAAACAGAGCTGATGAGGCCAGGCAGACAGAGCTGGGCCACCCCCAGGGGTCTTGCTTTTCCTGTTTTTGTTTTGTTTCCTTTTGCAGACGTCAGGTGCACAGGATTAGATTAACCCTATGTCTGGATTTATGACCCACCACTTCCCGGTCCTCTCTCTCATTAATATTATCACTGTTATTATTTCTGTTATTTCTTTATTTTGAACAATATAAGGCACTCCCATGACTCCACCATCCAACCCAAGGAAACTAGAACAGGTGCGTCCGTGGGTCTGGCACGGTCTCTGGATCTCCGCTTGTCATCCACAGGGATGTCGGGAGCATGTTATTTACACTGTGGGACCCGATTTCATTGCCTTTGTTTTTCTGAAGAATGTCACGCTGCTGTAATCTTCAGCACTTGCTTTTTCTGTAGACTCAGCTCAGTTACTGATGGGTCGGGTTGTCTTCAGATGTTCATTGGCCCTGAGTATTCTCCCTCCTGTTCCTGTATTTGTGTTCATTTCCCCATTAGGATGTTTATTGTCACATTAATGGAGCATGGTTTTAAATATATGCATATAATATTAATATTAATGCTTTTAAAATGGCATGTGTGGGAAATACATTCACTCAGTCTGTAGCTTTTCTTCATGTTCTTGAAGAAATTTCTGGTAAGCAGAAGTTCTTAACTTCAGCGGAGTCGGAACCCACCTTCCCTTGTAGGTCAGTGCTCCGTGTGTTCTGTTTACAGAATCTGGCCCTGTTTGCTTTGGGTTTTCAAGTCTTTAGCCAGCTGGGCAGGACTTGCCACACAGCGGGAAGGAAGATCCGATTTCGTGTTTTCTTTTGTGGACCATAATGTTTCCAGCTTTCACCGTTGAGAAACCCCATCTCCTCCGTGGCCCCGTGGAGGGGACTGAGATAGTCCTGCCTGTCTTTAGCCTCTCAGAGGAGTCAGTGTGTGCAAAGTGGTTACCTGAAGGTCCAGCCATGAGGCCCCGGTTAATCAGGGTCCTTGTTCCTTCGGTCAGGGCCACCTGGAGCTGGGTGGGACTCACAGCAGCTGTGGCCCCGGATCCCTTTGGCCTCGGCCCCTGTGGCCCTTAAGGCTTCTAGGGGACGGGCAGAGTCAACACACAACAGCAATTTCCATTCAATTATGCCTTTTAGGTTTTCAAAGCATATTCATGAGTGCTGCCTGCTTTGCTCCCCTCATGAAATAGAGCGGGAGGGTTCCAGGCAGCCAAGGCATCTGGAGGGTGGGTAGAATCCTGGAGACACACCCAGACGGGGGTGTTCAGCTGAGCCCTGACCTTCCTTTTGCTGAAGTCACACTGGCCACTTCCTGCTGAACTCTGCGGGATGGAGATTGTGTGGGGACAATCTGGATATAGCTTCCTACTAAGCACACATGTACCCTAGAATCACCTGGTGGGACTGAATCAGCTTGGAGCCAACACAAGAAGGAAGCCCCTCCCTGCAGACTCAGTTCTGCCCCTGCCTTCCACCTGGATGCTCTCGGGGCTCTGCACCTGAGCCTGGGGATGGGGCATCTGTGGGGCAAAGGCCGAGTCCACAGTGTCCCCTCCCCTGTGTTCAGGCAGGCCTTTCTGTGGCTTTTCTCCTGGGATTGGCACACGACTGTCTCCCTCTGGCTCACAGTGGGCACTTGATACATATTGTTGGGTGAATTAATGAATGAGTGAGACCAGGGACAGCGGATGAGTGAGCGGGCAGCACTTTGTATGCTAAGAATGTGACAACCACTACCCCGACCCCCCTGAGGGGCTCTGCACTAGCCGTGGGTGGTTGTGCCTCTTATGCGGGTCACAAGAGCTGTCACAGGGCTGCCAGGCCCTGGCTCTGGGACATGTGTCACAGACCTGCCCCCGGCTGCCTCCCAGAGCTGGTGATAGCCTGACTTTATTGGCAGCTGTGAGGGCTACATGGCTCAGCTTTATAAAGCATTTGGCACACAGTAGTGAGCTTATAAAATTAGCTGGTGTTAATATGATCACCATCACCATCCTCACCCAGCCCAGAGTGGACAAATAAAGGAATGGGCAGCCATGTCAGCTCCGGAATGTTCTATAACGGAGGCCAGTAGCTGGCTGCCGAGTCTCCATCTCAAGATTCCTTCTTTTTTAAATGTGTTGTTTTTGATGTAAGTAACATTTTTATTAAAAACAACACTTCCAAATTCAAAAGAAACTGTGTTCTGCAGCCAGATCCTCCTACCTGTTTCTTGAATCAACGTGCTGCAATCTCTTGTTTCGGTTGAAGAGCAGGAAGGAGGTCGGCCTCATAGACACAGGTACTTGGAAAAGAGTTGCCTTTTAACAACCTTTTCATATAATTACGGGTGCCTTGTTTGTTTAAAACCGCACAAAAATGTAACAAGTGGCGGTTTCTGAACAGCGAGTCGCATTTGGAATTCCACATCCCGGCTTTCTGCGCCCTGTTCCATTAAAATCCATTGGTTTATCTTAGTGCAAATGGATCTCCTACTCATGCGTGATCTCTTTAATAGCTTTATTGAGATACAGTAACATCTCAGTAGCACAGACTATGCAATTCAACCATTTATAGTGTATAATTCAATAGTGTAAAGTGAACGATTCAATCCAATTCAGTGCGTTTGAGTTTATCTGCAGATACGGGCGCCCGTCACCAAAGTCAATTTGAGAACATTTTAGCACCTCGAAAAGAAACTGTGTCCTTTGTCACTCTTGTTCCTCCTCTCACCACCCCTCCCCCCGAGCAACCAGTTTACTTACATTCCTATTGGCTGCCTCTTAAGATTTTCCTGTTCTGGAAATTTCATATCAGTGAGCCAGTGTGGCCTTCTGTGTCTGATTTCTCAGACTCAGTGTGACCTTGTCACGGTGCGTCTGTTGAGTGTGGGTCACTATTTCATCCCCCACATGTCCCAGTGACATGCCACTGTGAGGGGGGGACATATTTTGAGTTTCCATATAGCCACTGATGGACGTTTGGGTGGGTCCGCCTGTGGGCTATTGTGGGCAGTGCTGCTGTGAGCATGTGTGGACATTCTTTGTGGACTTTTATCCTTCATTCTTAAGACCCCTGGGGGTTTTATCCCCAGGCCCAGGCAGCCTCTCTTTAATGCTGATAGCGTTCCGTGTGGTAGTCTTGACTGGTGGGCTCAGTGCTCTGAACTGAATTGTGTCCTCCAAAAATTCATAAGTTCAACTCTGAGCCCCCAGTTGGCTGTATTTGCAGATAGGCCCTTAAGGAGGCAATCGGGGTTAAATGAGGTTAGAAGGTGGTGTCCCATTCCAAAGGGCCGGTGTCCTTATAAGCAAAGGAAGAGGCGTGTGGGATTCACACAGAGAGAGAGGAGCCTGTGGGGACACAGTGAAAGGACAGCCCCCTGCGAGCCAAGGAGAGAGGACTCAGGAGGAACCAGGCCCACGGGCAGCCCCCTGCAAGCCTAGGAGAGAGGCCTCAGGAGGAACCAGACCCACGGCACCTTGGTCTTGGCCTGCAGCCTCCAGAACTGTGGGAAAATAAATTTTAGTTGTTTAAGTTCTGGGCTGTGGCATTTTGCCATGACAGCCTGAACAGACTGACACAGTCACCACAGGACAGACTACAGAACCGGGGTCCAGAGAGGGAGGCTTTGAGAGCCAGACAGACGCTGCCCACGGTTCCCCAGGTCAGTGGTGCCAGGCAGATGGGAACAGTGTGAGTCACCTGCTCCTGAGCCCCTCCTCTGGGACACTCCCTTCCCCTGTCATTCATCTTCTCAAAAGCCCTGCAAATGAGGCCACCTGTCCCTCGCCCCGCTCTCAATCAGGGGTTAACCAGCCTGATGCCCCAATCACGGAAAGCTTTACGGCTTTCCCACCTGGATGTCTGGGGCTTGGGATCTGGGCATGAAGTTGGGGGAAAACCCAACTTCAGCAGCTCCTTGTCCCGAGGCCAGTTTCCAAAGGGAAGTTTGCTCTGTGTTTTCTGGAAGTGGGAATAGAAAACAGTGTGAGAGTAGAGACTTCGTGTGTCTGATTCAGTCACTGCAGAAATAAATTTCGGCTGAATGAATGAAGTGAAGAACAACTGAGTCTACCTACTGACTCCTTTATTCAAATAGCACTTAACCCCAATGCGTGTGTCTGCTGTTCTCTGCCGAGTTTCTTAGAGGTGCAGGCCTGTCTGTCCCCAACAGAGCGCTTAGTGGGCACTCTGCCCACAGTCCTCACTGCATTCCTGTTGAATGACTTATTACACTCACGCACGTGAGTGAACGTGGCACCGGATCCCCCACATCATGATTCTACTAAGTCTCTTCCGGGATTCAGATGCTTCCATCACACAGGAATTCACAGGACTATGTTGCTCCCACATGCAAGGAGGGCTAGAAATTGTCATTCCCGGCCCCTGAGAACAGGAGAGACCTCAGAAGGGAAGTGACGGATGAGTGTCACGGATGACGGTCAGCCCACGACTTCAGAGAAGGTTTCCGGTTGATAATTATG
Source organism: Galagoides demidoff (assembly GCA_963574575.1). NCBI lineage: Eukaryota > Metazoa > Chordata > Mammalia > Primates > Galagidae > Galagoides > Galagoides demidoff. The sequence continues at coordinate 34,952 of CAUYQV010121556.1, forward strand.
CATTGCCCAGCTATTTTTTTGTTACATTTATAGATGACGGATCTGTTTATCTGAACCCCACTCAGAACTGTAAGCCCCATGAGGGTGTTTAACTTACCAAAGTGTACGTGGTTAGAAAGACCTGCTACATGAAGAGGGGGGTTAGCCGACCCCCATGGCCGTGCCTAGGTGCCGATCAGTTTCACCGGGAGTGGGAGATGACAGGGCAGCTATTTAAGACCAACATGACAGGCAATCTCTATAGTTCTTGTCACTCAGTCCCATTATGGTCCCCATGGGATGCCTCTTCCCCTCCCTTTTGCCGGGTGTGAGAATCAGAACTGTGATGAGGGAGGGGAGGTGGCTGGTCACAGATCATGCAGCTGGTCAGTGGTAGAGGCCAGAAGGAATTATTTGATTCCTAAAAATACAAACCCAACAATAAAGAAAGTGTTCCGACCACGGCAAGCTTCATTTTGATTGATACAAATGTCTGTGCTGATTGCGCAGAAGTGTCCCGGTGGCGTCCCTCCCCCAAAACATGTCCTAGATTTCTATCCTTGCTTACACTGCTGGGGAAGAAGAGCCTTCATACTCTCATCTGGAAGTCTGAGCCTGACTGAGCTTTGAAACACCTGCTTAGACACTGCAGCCCCTCAGAGCTGCCTTCTCACGGGCCTTCTGTTGGTGTCTATGCCACAGGAGACCCCCTGAGTGCAGACTCCAGACCCAGAGTCAGTCTCTGGGGAGACCCAGCATTTACCCCTTTGCTCCATGAAATTTCCAGAAAAGCACCACTTGAGCAAAGGGATGATAAATTCCTTAGCTTCACCGCCCCCATCCCAATTCAAATCAGCCAAAAATGTAACTTTGAGCTTTAGTGAAATAGGCCTAGAGCAAAACGTATTGAGGATAATGTGAAGAATTAACCTGAAACCCACCTGCTGTGCTTCCATTTAGCCTTTGAATCCACATTCATCTCAGTCTTCCTCTTTGATGACAACATTTAGCAAGAAAAAGTAAGATTCCTCCCTAGAAAATTTAGAACCTTGAAGAAGTGAAGGCCTGTGTCAGAGGGTTTAACAGCCTCATAGGTATATACTTGCTGCTCTGTGGAGTTATAATTATATTTGGACAAAGGTTACAGAAAACTGAATACACAGTAGCTTGAACTAATGAAATATTAATTCTTCTTGCTTAATAGAAATTCTGGAGTAGGTGGTTTGGGGTTTATATGGACAACAGTGAGGAGTCGGGGGAATATCCTTGTGTTCTGGCATCTTGGAGTGTGGTGTCCTCATGGGGACAGTATGGCTGCTCCATCTCCTGCATTCCATCTGCCTTCCAGGCAGGACTAATGATAAGAAAAAGCAAAAAGCCTGTGTTAAAGCATCAGCCCTCCTCCTTGAGAGCTTTTCTGGAAGCCCTATCAGCAATTTCTGCTTACGTCTCATTGGTCAGAAGTGTGTCACAGGCCACCCCAGGTGTGAGGAAGGCTTGAACTCAGAGACGTTAGGTCTGGCATTCCCATCCCTCACCATTCCCACTGAAGTTTTGCTAGTAAGGGAGAGGGGGAGGATGGATACCGGGCGGTCAGCCAGCAGCAGCCCCCATACTTAGTAACTAGCCACATTCCACGCTGGACAAACAGCAGTGGCGTTTCACGGAGCACATGGCCCAGGTGACAGTGAGAGCTGGCTGACCACTCGGTGCCTCCCACCCGCTCACAGAGGGCCAGCTGTCTACTGAGTGCCTGGTGTTAAACATAGATTGGGGGGAATTTTTGGCCATTCTGGGTGACCCAGCTGGACATCTTTCCTGCATCAGGCCACTCAATAAGTGACACGTCTTCCTCCCCCTCAGCATGTTCCGGAAGCCTCTCTAAGCCAGTCACTGTCAGAGGAAGTGGCTTTTCCACTCAATTACCCTCTAGATCTGCAGTGATCAGCCCACACGCCACCAGAGCTGCTAATGAGGACAGATGGACCTCATGATCCCTGGCCCAGAAGGGGCCACAAAGGGGGGTGGGTGCTTCTTGGTGTGTGAGGAACAGCTCCCTCAGCAGATCCTGAACTCCAAGAGAATTTTAAACAGGATGACAGTGACGATGGTGATGGTCTTTTATTGATGGATAATAAAACAGTTGTACACATTTGGGGGGTGCAGGTGGTATTTTGATACATGTTTACAAAGTGTGATGCTCTAACTAAGGTGATGGGGACATCCTCGTACATGTACTTTTCTTTTGTGTTAGAAACATTCTGATCCTTCTCTTCTGGCTATTTTGAAAAAATACAGTAAACTATTCCCCTCCCAGAGCTTATTCCTTCCAACCCGTCTCCAGCTGTATTTTTTGCCTGTCAGCCAACTTCTCGAGTGATTCTTATTGAGTGATCCTCCCTAGACAGAAGCAAGCTCCCGGAGCTGCTCCCTGGACATCTGGAAGTGAGAGGGGAGCTGATCTCCCCATAGGCCGATTGTTCAAGACAGGTGTCGCCTCTGAGCTGTCAGCCTCCATCAGGTGCCCGCCCTGCGGTGGGTGCTGAGGTCACCTCACCATCCTCCCAGCTTTGAGGTTGGAGGATCTGTGTTGGGGTTTGGAAGTCGAGGAAGGCTTGCAAACTCAACACGCTTACCAGACGCAAGCATCTTCCCCCTCACAAATTCTGGCATCATTGAGTAGGGCTCAGTGAAAACAAGACAGACATTATCTTCTCATGCGGTTGGTCCTGGTGAGTACAGGAGATAAGCAACTGTTTACAGTGTCCCCAAGAGTGCCTTCCTCAACCACTGGCATCAGTGGGGCCACATGACCTGCTTCCCTAAGGAAATGTGACATCTGCCAGGGCTCCTTGTCCTGTCCTAGGTGACAGTGATGTTCCAGGTAAGAGTGGGACCTTCAGGTTGGGTGTCAGGATGAAGGCCGCATGGAGCAGGGCTGATCATGTTCCCATGAGGGGACAAGAGATCCTCCTTGGCTGAGTTAAGCCCGTGGCCCCTGGGGTTGTGTGTTGGTGAAACTTGATCCCCTCTGAGCCAGCTGATGTGGTGCAGGAGTGGATTTGGAAAAGAGATTTGGTTCAGTAGCCTGGGCTCCACACTGATGTCCAGCCAGACCTGCCTTCCCGACCTGAAGCTGATGGTCTCCACCCCCTCGAGGGCTGCCCCAGGTTGGGCCTCCCACCCTGCGCACCCCATGCCCTGCTGGGGAGGCTTCACAATGAACCCCACAGGCTGGTGCCTTCTCCATACCCTCGGGGTTCAGTCAACAAGATGAGCATCTGCTCACCTCCCTGTGAGCCAAGTCAGCCCTTCCTTCGGGTGCCAGCGACAGACTCATCCACCCGTTTCCTTCCTGTCCCCCTTTTAATGTCCTGATAATGTTTCCCAGCACCATCATAAGAACCTGCAAGGTTGGGCATCCTCTCCTGCTCACTTCCCAAGGCCCAGAACCTTCTGGAAAATGAGGAATGAGGGGGATTTTCCTAAAGTCTCTTCCCAAGTTAGTTGCCATGTCCCAGTTCCTCTTCCCAGCTCCTCCAGCCACGGGTCATCCTCCCCAGGCTGCTGACCATGGGGACAGGCCTCCCACCACTCCCCAACATCCCTACAGCCAGAACCAGACACAATGGAGGTTTGGTGGAAGTGGAACAGGGTTGCAACCCAAGACAGAAACCTGGGATATTGGTCCAGCTCACAGTTTAGAGAAGGCGAAAGGACTTGGCTGGGCACCGTGGGCCTCAGAGCTCCAGCCTAGACATGACTTCCCAAATGCATGTGCCCACTTGGTACCCTCCCCTCTTCTCCCTAACTTCATGTCCCAAACCTCCCAATCCAAGCCCAGCAGTGCCAAGAAACTGTTTTCAAATTGAGTCCCTTGATTGTGCAATGCAAATCGGTCTCTCTTTCTCTCCATCCTTCCACAGCTAAGTAGAAGAGGCAAAGCTATCAACAGAGGATTGCTGAGGCAAGTTCTTCTCCTACCTGGGCCAGGTCAGATCCTCAGGTGGTAGCCTTCCGTCTGCATAGGGAGTTTGTCATCGGCTCGGGGCAAGCCAAGGGGCCATCATTCCTCTCTGGGGTACACAGTCTATTTTCACAGACAGCTGAGACCCGGCATCTTCTCTCGCAGACTGGCCCTGGGCTGCAGTATGATTGCCCTGTGAGTCATGCTGTGGGTGGCAGGCTCAGCTTCTCCCACCTGATTCTGCACCAGACCTTTGTCCCTGCACTCGGCGGGGGTGCCCAGCTGTGTGCGGCCTCCCCCAGGGAGCCACTCCACAGCCTTCAGCCATAACCTCCCCTGAGAAGGGGACATGACTTTGAATCAGTGTCCCCCACTCCATCGTGTGCCCATGAAAGTTTTAATGGGTGGAGGGAGATGTCAGGGTAGGGGAGTGTGAGTGCTTTCAAGAAACTTATCATAATTTTAATCAGCATTTTCCCTTCCATTTAAAATCACAAACTTAGCTACTTAATCAAATGTCATGGTTAAGACACATTTACCTCCTTGGGAGAGAAATGAACAATGGCAGCTCAATTTGGCTTTGGATGGATTTTAAAAATAGTCGAGTCTGTGAAGGCCATTAGATAAATGGCCTAGGAGAGCTGCAAAGAGGGCCTCCCGCAGGCCGCTGCCCAGCCTTTGTTGGGAAAATAGACAAAGGGACCAGGTGAGGACGCCGCAAGGCCGGGTGCCTCTGGTGGTTCCAGGAGGCTGGGGTTCCCTAGTGGGGACAGTGGGCCAGAACTGGCCAGTGGGCCAGAACTGGCCAGAGGACCAGAACAGGCCATGGTAGGTGTATCTGAAAAGGTTCCTTTCGTATACACTGACTCTGCTGTGTGCATGTTGGGGGTGACACGTGCCCACCCTCCCAGTCCCAAGGGGAAAACAGTAATAGGTCAGAAGAGCCGGCCGTGGAATCCCACTTTGCCCAGATGGGAGCGCGCAGACACCTGCTCCCCAAAACGCAGGGGCGGCAGCCGTGACGTGAGCAGACCACGGGCCGCGGCTTAACCCAGGCAAGGCCACCTGGCTGTGTCCCGCCCCAAAGCTGCCGGTCACCGGGAGACATCCAAGGACAGAAACCAGTTAGACAAATGGCGAAAGATTAAGTAGGGGGTTTATTGTTTCATGGTCCATAAAAAATGACAATGATTTCTTTCTTCAAGAGATGAAATGAAAACAAATGAAATAAGAATGGATGGTCTCCTTGGAGAGAGTTGGGCTAGAGTCACCCCAGGAAGAAATCAGAGGACCATAATTCCCAGCCTGGGTGGGGACAGAGGGGGCTTGGGGGGAGTGTCTTCAGGCTCTGGGCCTCGTTCCCCTCACAGGTTTCCGAGAACACTTCCAGCTACTGTCTTCTTAGCATAGGCACCCCTAGGACGGGTGAATAAAGTTCAAGGGCTCTTTAAACTTGGACGCGGAAGACTTGGCAGCTTCACAAATGCAGGTAAGAGGACACAGCGGAAGGAGGGCACCTGTGACGGTCAAACATAACACAGGCCTGGGTTGCGGGTATCTCAAAATATTCTTGCTGCGTACGCATCTCGACATGAAAAGTGTGGCGGTCTGGGACCTGTCTGCCGATTGCTGGCTTAGCGCATGACTACAAAAGAGCGTGTGCTGTCGTGTACACATTGTCCCAACGCTCTTTGATAATGCATTTCCACATAGTCGGTTTCCTAATAATCCTGTGCTTTGTAGTCTATGCACTTGAAAACGTCCTGAGACGGTCAGCGGGTTTCCACAAGGCTGCGGAAGGGGTTCCTGGAGGAGATGGTGTCAGAGCCAGCCAGGTCACCTGCGCCGTCTCCCGCGGGCCGGGCAGGCCCTCCCCGGCAGCGCTCCCACCTAGGCCCGCTAGGTGGCAGCAGAGCGGGCCGTCCCTGCCGGCTGCCGAGGGTCGGCTGCGGTTCCCGGAACTGGACCTCCCGGTCCCCTCTTGGTGGGCTTGGCCCCTCGCACCCTCCAGGGAGAGGGCTCTGGCCAGGCAAAGTGCTGACTCACCCTGCTGCCCCTCTGGAGCCCTGACCGACCGTGACAGATCCACTGTGACCGATTACTCCTCGAAAACCCCTCCGCGTGGGAGGAACTATGAGACCCATCTCTCAGATGAAAAGACCGTGGGTCAGAGAGGTTAGCACGGCCAGGACCTTGCCTGGGTAAGCAGCGGCCCGTGGTCTGCTCACAGCACGGCTGCCGCCCCTGCGTTTTGGGGAGCAGGTGTCTGCGCGCTCCCATCTGGGCAAAGTGGGATTCCACGGCCGGCTCTTCGGGAACGTCCACACACAACCAGGGAGGACAGGCCCGCGTGGGCCACCTGGCTGTGTCCCGCCCCAAAGCTGCCGGTCACCGGGAGCCCTCACTGCTCTGGCCTGGGCTGGGGTGACTCCAGCTGACCTGGGGGGAGCACCTGCGCAGGGCAGGGCCTGGGAGAGGCTTCTCCCTCCCCCACTCCTGTTTTTACCCCCAGGGCGCCCCAGCCTGATTCTCGAGGCCCTGAGTTTGCACTTCCCTCAGCCACGTGGAGGCCTGAGAGCAGGGCTTTGTCCGGGTTTCTGAGGAGTCCTGCTGTCCTGAGGTTCTGACTGTGCCCTGTTCTCAGTGAAAGGGTCCCCAGGGAGCGCCCAGGCTCCTTTACTCACTGTCTGGCAAACGTAGCCTAAGCGGGGTCGGGGAGGAAGGCTGCGTGCGGGGAGGGGGCGGGGAGAGTCTGGGAGGTCCAGGTTCCCTGGAACTTTCTAGTGACTCCTTCTGAGCAAGGGCCTGTCCAAACAGCAGCTGGGGCTGGGCGAGAAGGGCCGCTAGACGCGCAGCCCTGCACGGTCGGGTAACTCGGACACGGGGTGGGCTGTGTTGGGGGGCAGAAGCGCTGAAGCTCAAGCTGAGAACGCAGCGACCTCTCCTCTCCCTGCCGAGGCCCGGGGCAGGGACCCACGCAGCGGGCAGAGCAAGAGTCCCCACAGACGACCTCGGATAGACGCGCAGGTCTGCCGGGAGGAAACTTTCTGCGTGGCCCCTGCTCCACGCGGCCCGCCCCAGACCTTCCTCAGGAACGTCACCTCCCCAAACCCTCTAGCCCGGCGCACCCCTAACCGGGTCTGAACCTCGGACCTGCTTCGCAAGCCAGCCGGTTTCCCTGGCAACACCATCCGCGGTGCTCCGCGGTCCAATCGGAGCTTGCGGCCTCTCTAGTGCCTTTCGCAAGGTGGGGACCGGACGAGGCCAGGGATGAGGAAGGGGCGCGCGGAGTCCCACCAGCGGTGTCGCCCAGGCCACGCACAGTCTCCCGCGGCGAGCCGGGCCGCGGAGAGGTGGGGCAGCCAGCGGGAGCCAGGGCTGGGCTAGGGGCTCAGGCTCCCGTTCGAGGGGCGGGGAAGGCGGGTGACGTGAGCCGGGCCAGGCGGGCGGAGTTGGGACCGGCTCAGGGAGGCGGGGGCGAGCGCGCGGAGAGGCAGACGCGAAGAGGGAGGCGGCTGAGCAGCGCGGGCGGCTTTGCGGCGGGCGCGGTGGGCGCGGGCGGCGGGGCCCCGGGATCCCCGCGCGCCTCCTCGGCGCGGCGCCGCCGCCGCGCGTCCCCACGCCCCGCGCTCCACGGCGCCCTCGCCCCACGCGCCTCCCGTGCCCGCCTCCCCCCAGTCTCCTGGCCGCAGCCGTCTGCGGAGCGAGCGCTCAGACGGAGCCCCCGGGCAACTTGAGCGGCGCAGATCCGCGGCAGAGCCCACTGACCCGGCGCGCAACGAAGGGACTCGTATCAGCTCGCGTGGCGTTCGCCCAAAGCCCCGGGCAGCGCCGCCCCCTCGGCGCGGAGCTTAGGCTGGGGGCAAGAACCGCGCGCCGCTAGACACGCACCGTGCGCGGCGGCGCCGCCAGCCTCCCTCCTCGCTGCCCCGGAGGGCGAAGCCCCGGCTCCTCAGACCCTTGCTGCGCGGCAACAGCGCCGGAATACGCCCCGCCTCGCCGCCGCGTTCGCTGTGTCGCCCCCGGAGGAGGCCGCGAGCCCCGCGCCCCGGCCGGAGGATGTGCGCCCCCGCGGGCCGCCCCGCCTGAGCCATGCGCCCCAACGGCGGCGGCGCGCCGGCCGGCATGGAGCCCCGCGCGGCCGCGCTCTGACTCGCTGTGCGCCCCGCGGCCGGCGGGCGGCGGGCGGCGGCGGACCGAGAGCCGGAGACCGGCGCCGCGGGACGGAAGCGAGCGGGCGCGGGCGCCGCGCAGATGGCCGGGGCGAGCCAGGTCTGAGGCCCCGCTCCCCGAAACGTGACCATGTGGATTCAACAGCTTTTAGGACTCAGGTGAGCAACCCGGCCGGTGCCGGTGTGTGTGGGTGAGTGGGTGCCAGGCTGCGCTGAAGCGGCGCTTTCGTCAGTGTAGCAAATAAAGGGACCCCCTCCTCACTTCCCGCGAGCGGCCAGCTGGGTACTCCGGGAGCTGGGTCGAGGCGCCCGCCGGGAGCCCGGAGTGCAGAGCTCTGCAGCCCCGCAGGGAGCGTTCGGTTCTCCCCGGCTCGGCGCGTCTGAGGTCCAAGCAGCGGCGCCCGCCCCAGAAACCAAGGCAATGGGGCCGGCCGGGCGCGCCCGCAGCTCTGGGCGCCAGCAGCGCAGTGTCCTGGCCGGTCGCCCCGGCGCGCCTCCTCCCCGGGGCCCGGAGCGAGGCATGGGCGGTTGGGCGCGGCGGGCGCGGGGGCCGGGGCTGCAGGGGAAAGCTAAAGCTCCCGGCTCCCAGCGAGAGCGGTGCAGGCGGAGTTAGAGGAAACCAGAACCAAACAGTCACTCCGCCTTGCCCTTCCTCTTTCTCGGGGACCCCAGGCTCCCAGCTGCCGATCCAGCTGTTTGCGGGTGACCTCCGGGCCGGCGGGCCAACACAGCTGGCGGACAGCTGGGGCTGGAGCGCTGGGGCTCTGGGGGAGCGCCGCCAGACACCCCCTAGCAGACACCCGCACACATACACACATGCACGCGCGCGCGCACACGCGTGCGCGCCCCGGGGCTTGTCTGTGTCGCGAACTTCAGGGCCAAAGGGATCAGGGATTCAAGCCCGGATCCCTTGGTGGAGGTTTCCAGAAAGAACCCTCTGGGCAAACTTCGCCAGGCACGCGGGCTTCTCCAGCCCCTTCTTTGGGTAGCCTAGGGCCAACCAGAGCACAGTTCTTTTTTGAGGGGCGGGTTGCCTCAGAGCCGTCGCCCTCCTGCCAGGGGTCTCCACGGAGCTGATGCGTTTGGGTCCCGGGTTAGAACCGAGAGCCGAGCCGAGAGGACGTAGGTGGGAGGTAGAGACAGCGGCGTGCGGTTCTCGAGTTTGACCACTGGGATGCACTGCGCGCCCGCGCTGGGGAGCCAGAGGCGCTGGTAGTTGCTAGAGCAAGCTGCCTTAGCCGCCCCCTCCCCGGGATACAGCGTGTGGGGGAGAGGAGGGGAGGCAAGGGAGGGTGAAGTACGCGTGTCCTGATTTTGAGAAATCAGGGAGGGACAGGGAACGCTAAGTGTTTTCTAGCTACCTTTGAGTTATGAGCTGATACCGCACTAGGGGCCAATACCGCTCCGCACATCTAGGGGAAATTTTCAAAGGTTGTTCTTGGAATTTCTTGCCCAGTGGTCTGTCTTGTTTGCCGCTGGGAAGAGGTTAATCGTGGAGCCGGCTGTGTGGGACGGGAGGGTATTGGCCAGGCTTGCCTTGATGTGCTGGGCGATTTGGGCTAGATAAGGTTTGGGCTTGGGCGGTTCTGGGATGTAGGCAGCATTGTGCGCGGACAGCCTTGCTGGGATGACCGGGACCCAGGTTCCCTGTGGTTGCTGCCCACCGTTTTGCCTCGGACTGTCCCATCTCACAAGACCTTCATGGCCTGTGAATGACCACATGGGTCCCCATCCCGGGCAGCATTCCGCCTTGTCCTCCGAGATGCCTCCTGAGCTGCCATCTGCCACTTGACTCCTGATGGCAACTTATTTAAACAGACTTTTTTTTTTAATTGCTAAGTTGCTAGATTAAAAGGTTAGAGCATTTTGATAAAGGAAAAGGAGAGCAAATGTCATGGGAGGAAACCTCTCTTTTGGTCCAAAATTCACTAAACTAGTTCCTCTAAAGCACCCTTAAGTAAAATCTTGGATTCTTCTTTAAGAGATGGCTCTGTTGGTGATTTTGAAGATTGACCTTTTGTTTTCTCCCTTTGATGTTAGCAGAGGAGATTTTTCTGTGTGTGTTTAAGTACCAGCTGTCATCCATTTAGGAAGAGCTCTGTCAGTGCTGTCTCCTGCCCAGAAGAAACAGGACTGTGCCCAGAGGGTCTGGGTGGTTTTGCTTCACAAGGGGAAGGTGGGGACTGAGAGCCTGGGGTTGCTCGCTCCATATCTGGAAAGGCATCTTTCCCTTCAAGAGGGTCCTCACCTGTGCTTGTAGGCACTCTCGGATGAGTACAAGGCATCTTGCTGCCAGGCTCAAGCCTGGTCTGGACAGGTAGACACCCAGCCTCCAGCCCAGGTGGCAGAAGCCTGCCCGCCCCTGCTCTGCTAGGGGGGAAGCTCAGTGTCACGAGAGGGAGGGTCTGCTTAGCTCTGGATCTGGAGACAAAGTCCCGGCTTGGTGATTTGCTTCTGCGTTGCAATTGAGTCTTTTCATTTTAAGAGGGAGAAACAGATTGAGTTTTATTAGCTGCTTCTATGTCTTTTTTGGTGGTAGTTCTATCAAAGCTCCAAAGAGACTTTCCATCAGCTCCGAGGAAGGTGGCCCTTGAAGGAGACCCAGCAAGCGGCTTGCCCGGCTGTGTCCAAGCTCACCCTCTACGGAGGGACGCTTGCTCACCAAGCCTCTGCGTGAGTTGAGTTTGGCCGCTTGGTATGAGTTGCCTCTGAGGCTGGGGGCAGTGGCTGGCTCCCAGGCTGAAAGCCTCCATCCAAGGCATTTGCTAGGCGGCCCTCAGGACGGCTACGCGATCCCTTGTATGCCACCATGGCCTCATTCCTAGGCCCTGTACCTCGGGTCATTCTGTCTGCTCCCCACTCTAAGGTTCCTCTGTCCCTCTGTTAGGGAGGCCCTGGCTGTGCGTGAGGACATAATTCATAGCTTCCCAAGCCCTCTTGTGTGCATTGAGCTGTGTCTGGGCCTCGTGGCAGGGATCTATTGGGTTGGCTGCCACTGTCCCCACTGTGAATTCCCCAGCAGCTGGGGCTGTGAAGCTGAGCTGAGTGGCTGAAGTCAAAGGCTCTATCCATAGACTCCGCTCTCCCCCTGAATCCCAGCTCCTGCCGGTTTCCAGCTGCTGCTGCTAAATTGATTGCAACTGGAGCCCATCTAGTGTCAGCGGCCCTGGTACTCATCAGGGGAAATAATGCTGGAATAAATCACGAATTTAAGAAGCAGCTCAAATCCTTGGACAACACTGGTCCATCCTGCCGAGTTCCTGCTCACCCCACCTTGGGGATCTGTGTCTGAGCAGAGGAGGGGGTAGCAGGCTCCTCCCAGTCTGGTCCTGCTGTTTGTTTATTTTAATCACCTGCTGCCTGTTCTTCTGTGCATTGAAGTGGGGAGCAGGGCACAGCAGCCAAGGGACTGAGAGAACTCCACGCCTCCCCGAGCGTCTGTCTCTGGGTCTCTGGAGACAGAATAGCTTGCTGCCTTCAGCACACGTACCTGCATCTTCCTAGCAGGGTGGCTGGAGGGAGGGCTGTCCCCCATCCCAGCCTCATCCTCCCAGCCCCTCTGACCTAGCACAAAAAGGCATCTGGCAAGTGTGGTTCTGTGTCTGCCCTGGCCCTGAATTTCCCTGGGCTTTTTGTGGGAAAACCAGGGGGTATGGGTAGTGTGACCCGGGGTCATGACAAAGTGGGTAAACGCAAAACTCGACCCGACCCACAAAGAGCTGAGCCTGCCAGAGCCCAGGAGCCCCTCTCTGGGGTTATGTAAGAGTCATCTGTCTCAAATACGTACTTGCCAAGTTTTCTTCAAAGGGTTACAAGTCAGTAGAGACCAAACTGATGTAAAGATTAGCTGGGAAAGCCAAATATATCCTTGATCTAGATTTTATGTTTGAAGTGTGGCTTGAGAGGGTTTCTCCTGCCTGATGCTATCCAGGCCCAAGGAGGAGGCCAGGCCAGGGGCTTTCTAGGGCTAGAGCAAACAGTGGAGGTATAGGGTCGCCAGGCTTTCTTCCTCCACGACCCCCTTCCAGGAATTCAAAGGGGCTGGTGAGTCACGAGGCCGCTGAGTGGGGAGTGGTGGTTACATAACTCAGATTAACTCTCAGTTAATCTGCCTTGAAGAGCGAGTCAGGCAGAAGTGTGTCCATGCCAGAGCTCTGGAGGCCCTTGGGGCTGCCCCTGGTTCCCCTAGCCTATTAGCCTCAGGGCTGGGATGAGAGCTGGTGCCAGGAGGACTCACTGCCCCGGGGCCCTCACTGGGGCAGCTCTCTATCCCCGGCAGTTAGCAACCGAGAGTGGCTTCTTCCATGCTGGGTCCCTGAGGCCCTTTCTGGAGGTGGTGAGGACTGTCTCCTGCTGCTGTCTGGGGCAGTGCAGCAGCTGTCCGATCATCTCCCAGCAGACTCCAGAGCAGGCTGGGTGCAGGGAGGCCGGGTACAGGGAGGCTGTGCTGAACTTCTGCTTTGAGTCTCCTTGCCAAGGGTCCAGGGGGTGGGGGATGGCAAGAGGCCAGAGACCCACTGTGTGTCTATGAAGTCTCCAGAGTGGATAAATAACTCTAATGTGACCACAAGAGACCCAGGGTGAAGGGTGTTGTGTCTGAAGTCACCAGCTCTTGTTCTAGCCCTGAAGTTCTGTTTGCAAGGGACAATTTCCTGGGGCTGGGCCCTGGGGGACCAGGTGGGTAGACTTTGGGCCTACACCTTCATTTGCACCCATGTGCACTCGGGAAAGGGGGTGCTACTTATTGCTTTATCCACTTCCCTTCCCCCAAACAGCAAAGGTGGTGGCAGCAGTGCTGGGTTCACCTGGGCTGCAGGCCACGCACCTCAGCCTTCCAGCATCTTCCTGACTATTCTTGCTCTGTCTGCTCACCCAACTTCTGCTGGACATTGCCCTTTCTCCCAGGTGCCTAGCCAAGGGGAGCTGGCACAGCTGAGCCTGGTCCTCTCTGCCAGCCACCCCCCCCCAGCCGTGGGAAGTGCCAGCCTTGCCCACCCTGGGGGTGGTATTACACTGCTCCTCAGGCCTGTCTGGCCGGGAGGGTTCTGGGACGTGCCTACAGGTCCTGTCTCACACTGGAGAAGAGCCCTTGGTCATAGAGTCCCTATGGGCAGGGATCATGTCCTATTTTTCACCCCTTCTTGAAAGTGTCTAGTGCATAGCAGCTGTTTAGGAAACATCAGTAGATGAATAAATGTGTTTGCAAAGCACAGTGTCCCCTTTTTATAGAGTCTCACCTGTGTGCCTGCTCTTCCATAATTCCACCCTGAGTTCCTGGAAATGATTTATGGCCTTAGGCTTAGGCCTTGCCCTTCCTCAAGTAGATGCTACTTCTTTAACTTGGCTTCCTGGTGCATATAGTTTCACCATTAGAGATGCATTCCTTTGACTAGCTCTTCTTATTCAACAAGTGATATTTGCTGGGTACCAGCTCTGTGCTTGCGTGGTGCCACTGTCAGAGGTAGGATAGAGATGGGTTAGCAGTTGCTGCCTTCTGGCACCTGTGGTCTGGAGAGGGGTATGCCTGTGCAAACTAGGCATTTGTACCCACTGGGCACCTCTCCTACCAGTCTGGAATGGAATGCTTTGAGTACCCAGGGAGGGCAGGAGAAAAGTCTGGTCACTTATAACAGAGGACCAAAAGCTTTCTGAGGACAGGGAGGTGGGGTCAGCTGATGAAGTGGTAAGACCAGCAAGTTAAACAGCACTTTTTATTGCTAAACTAGCAAAACCAAAGGGGGAATAAAAATCATGCAGTCATATCAATTGATGCAGAAAACTCATTCAATAAAATTTAATGTATATTTGAGACAGAAACTCTCAGTACAATAGGAACAGAGGGGCACTTTCTCAGTTTGATGAAGGACATCTATACAACCAATATTAATATTAAATGTGAGAAACTGGTTGCTTTTCTCCTGAGATCAGGAACAAGAGAAGGAATGTCCACTGTTACCATAGTAGTGGCAGTTCTTCTGGCCAGTCCAATATAAGTAGAAAAGGAGGTGGAAGGTGTACAGAAAGGAGGAAATATAACTGTCCCTATTTGCAGATGATGTGATTATCTACATAGACTATACCATGAGATCTACAAAAGAACCCCCAAACTCTTAGAACTTACAAGCAACTTCATAAGGTCATGGAAGATGAGAAAGAAGTACAACTATCAATTGTGTTTCTATCTACTAGCAATAACCATACAGATTCAGATGTTAAAAATGTAATTCTACCTAACAGTTGCTAAAGAAAAAAGAAATTGGGTGTAAAAAATGCTATTTTGACAACTGCGTTGCTGAGAATTTATATAATATTGATGAAAGACATCTAAGATGATACAAATAAATGGAGAGGTATACCATGTTCATGGATTGGGAGGTTCATCTCTCTTTTTGAGAAGATTGGGAGTTCTTTTCAAATTGATATAGAAGGGTTTTTTTTGTTTGTTTCTTTTTTGAGACAGAGCCTCAAGCTGTCCCCCTGGGTAGAGTGCTGTAGCATCACAGCTCACAGCAACCTCCAACTCCTGAACTCAAGCGAATCTCCTGCCTCCGCCTCCCAAGTAGCTGGGACCACAGGCGCCCGCCACAACACCTGGCCATTGTTGTTTGGCGGGCCCAGGCTGGGGATTCAAACCCGCCACCTTAGGTGTACGTGGCTGGTGCCTTAGCCGACTGGGCCACAGGCGCCAAGCCAAACACAAAGGGTTTTGTTTGTTTAAGGTCTCTTGTGATGCGTAGGACAAGCATGGAGTGTGAGTTATTGAGTTTCCTCTGCCACGTCCAGGGAGGGAAACACCGTGGCCTAAGACGGGCTTCACAGAAGCAGTCCTGAGACCCACATGTGCTGTTTCCATCCAAATAAACTCAATGTCAATGCCTTACCTTCTGAGCAACGGAGGGGCCAAGGAAAACTTCCCCTTTGTCCTCTGAAGGTTTGCTGAAAACTCACAACAGGCAGATTAATAGGAGGCAAGACATAACAGATTTTATTAACATGTACACGGGGAGAACCACAGAGTGATTACCCGCCCTGCAAAGGGGTTCAGAAGCTT
>CAUYQV010121557.1:0-18613 GCA_963574575.1 Galagoides demidoff
CCTTTATTCATTTCCATTCCGTTTGACTAATGCTAGCGCTCATGGTTCCTCCATCTCTTCAAAGGTCATTAAAATCAAGTGCATCAACACATTTATATTCTGGTTCTAGAAAAGTTCACTTGTACCCTTGTTAGACAGATATATACAATGATTAACCAAATGATATGAAAGTTATGTTAACCAGCTTGATGAAGATGTTTCAAATTGTATATGAAACAGCACAATGTACCCCATGTTGGCATCAATGTACACAGAAATCAATTAATAAAAAAAAAAAAAATCAAGTGCATCTACAAAGACAATACTCAGAATCATGTTTTACATTCCATTTCATTAGACCTCTACCCGTACGAGGCACATCACTACAGACAGTGCAGGCTCATTAGCCCTTCCACAGGGCCCGCGTGCCTCCAGCCTCCCTGCACGCTCTGCTGCCGGCACTGCCACTGGCACTCACTCTAATGCACAATTTCCATTACTCCCAAATGTCTAAGATAAAACCCCATCTGCTTAGCATGAAAGACAATGACAACCCATCTAGTCTCAGTCTACCTTTCTGGAATGTCAAGTTCCAGCTCACAGTAAGATCTTAGTAAATATTAGATGGATGCCTAAGTAAATGAACAAAACAGGTGACCGAACAAAACCACATGAGTGGTGAGGAAAAGGCCTCCTGGGAAAAATAGCATCGTAAGGTTACCTTCATTCCCTTATTGGCAACCTGGTATGATTAAGTAAAACTTTAATTTTTCCTCTTTGTTAAATTCTGCATTTTGACAGCCTAATGGACCCCAACTGCTTTTATTGACTAACTTTGTAAACCAACTTTTATGCTGTATCTTTGAAACCATTAATGAGATACTCCATTCAGCACACAGGATTGATTTGCTTGTGAGAGGACCGGGTACCCTGTATAACTCACTTCACCAAAGTAGAGAAGAACCAGCATGCATTGGGGGCTGTAAGGGATAATCACGGGCCTACAGAAAAGGATATTGTCTTAGTCCACTTTATCTACAGATACCACAGACTGGTTACCTTAGAGAGAAAAGGAGTTTCTTTGGCTCGTGGTTCTGGAGGTTAATGTCCAAGATCCTGGTGGGGGAAGCCTGTGGGGGAAGAGTGGAAGGCCGGAAAGTAAAAGGGCACAAGACAGAGAGGTAAAGGGGTGGAACTCCTGCCACAGTGTCATTCACCTAACCGCTTCCTGTGTTGGTCTGTTGGCATTGCCACAAAGGAAGACCTGAGACTGGGTCATTTATAAAGCAGAGGTTTATTTGGCTCACGGTTCTGTGGGGTATGTGAGAGGCGTGGCACCAGCATCTGCTTCTGGTGGGGGCTTCAAGGATCTTCCAATCACAGTGGAAGCCAAGGGGGAAGCAGGTGTGTCACGTGGTGGGAGAAGTGGCCAAATGAGAGCAGGTGCATAGCCCACGTTTTCATACTCTGAATGGTGTATGTTAATAAATAAGAGGCTTTTTTATTTTATAGTAGTTTATTAAACTTCTCCTGTACAGCTAGAGTTTCTTTAGACCCTACTGAAGAAATCCTGCCCACCCAAAGATCTAGAAGCTATTTTTTGGTTGTTTTGTTATTTTCTAGAACTTTATCATTTTAACTTTCTGACTCAGATCTGAAAATCCATTTTTACCTGGGCTGGAGGAAGGTCCAGATGAGGACCAAGCCAGGCCAGGTGGCCTCCTCCAGCACGTGTCTCACCCCCTGGTCTCAGACTGTCACACTATTGCCACAGAAATGTTGATTCAGACAAGGCCAATGGAGCTGAACCAGAGAACCATACACTGTGTCAGTGCCGAGCTGCCCACAGGCCTTCTGAGATCTTGGTCCAGTGGGTCTAACAAGCGGCACAGAGAGAAGCAGGTTCACAAAGAAAGACGGGCAGCCGACAGAAAGAAAGATGCGTGTCTCACAGCCTCGTGGAGAAAAGAGGCTGAAAGAAAGATGCGTATCCCATGCCTCTGTCATACTACAGCCCCAGAAAAAGCCTTGCTCAACCCATTTCCGGACAGCCCTCACATATGGGGTGCGTATAACCAACCCCATCCCCTAAGGAGGACACAGGTGACTGAAGTAGGTCAGAACAAGACCGCGTAGCGTTCTCCATGGTAGAACTGACGTTTTCATACTCCGAATGCTGTGTTTTAATAAATAAGAGGCTTTTTATTTTTTATCAAACTTTTCCTGTATGGCTGGAGTTTTTTAGGTCCTACTGAAGAAATCCTTTCTGCCCTAAGATCGAGAAGCTATTTTTTGGTTGTCGTTGTTATCTTCTAGAACCTTCATCATTTTACCTTTCCCACTTAGATCTGAAAATCGATTTGAAAAGAATTGTTATGGATCCTACAACACAGTCAAGAGTCTATGTTTCCATACAGACATCCACTTGACCCAACACCATTCATTGAAAAGACCGTGCTTTCTCCCTTGCAGGCAGAGCCACCCTCATCATGAATCAAATGCCTTTCTAGTTGGGCAGTGGGTCCGTGGGTCTGCCTCTGGGTTCCCTCTTCTGTTCCAGTGGACTGCTGGTCTCTCTTGCACCAAAACCACGCTGTCTTAATTGCTGTGAGTTTGTAATGAGTCGCACTCCCTGGCAATAAGTGCTATCGCTTTACTCTTTTTCTTCAAGATTGCCTTGGCTATTCTTGGCCCTCTACATTTCCAAATAGAAGAGTCAACTTTTCCATTTCCATAGCAAAAAAAAAAAAAAAAAGTTAAAATTTAGGGATTATATTGAATCTACAGATCAATTTGGGGAAAACTGACATATGGTATGGTATTACATGCTCCATTCATGAATATGCCTCATTTTATTGAAATTTTCCTTAATGTCTACCATCTCAGTGTGGTATTCTTGTGCCATCATCCTCCATTACATTTTACCCTAGGTAATTCAATGACTTTTTTTTACTTAACTAGTATTTTAATTTTATTTTTAACTTACTTGTTGCTAGTATACAGAAGTAAAATGTATTTTTTTATATTGGCCTTGTATGCAGACCAGGCTAAATTTATGAATTTATTCTAATGGTTTTCACTTTCTTTTAGTTTTTTTTTCTTTTTATTTTGCAGGTTTTTTTTGGCCGGGGCCAGGTTTGAACCCACCACCTCTGGTATATGGTGCTGGCACCCTACTCCTTGAGCCACAGGCACTGCCCTTCTTTTAGATTTTTTAAATTACAATCATATTGTCTGAAAATAAAGACAATTCTATTTCCTTTTTTTTTTTTTTTTTTTGCAGTTTTTGCAGTTTTTGGCCAGGGCCGGGTTTGAACCTGCTACCTCCAGTGTATGGGGCTGGTGCCCTACTCCTTTGAGCCACAGGCGCCGCCCCAAGACAATTGTATTTCTTTCCTTCCAATCCTATATTTTGTTTCTTCTTTCTTTAATGTACTGCTTAAAAATTTTCATTACAGTGCCAGAAGTGATGATAATGACATTTTTTTCATTCTGATCTCAAAGAAAAAAATTTCAACATTTTCCACTGAAGTGTGACATTTACTATAAATTTGTATATTTATTCCTTATCAGATTGAGGAAGTTCTTGAATTCCTAGTTTGATGAGCATTTATCATGAACGAATGCTAAATGTTACCAAAATGTTTCCATATATACTTACTTATTTAAATGATCATATGATTTTCTTACTGGTTTGGTAAATTACAGTGCTTGGTTTTGGGAAAGTAAACCAATTTTTTGCTCATGAAATAAACCCAGATTGGTCATGTGCGATATATGTAACCCTTTTTTATATGCTGTGGGATTTATTTGCTAATATTTAACTTAGAATTTTTTTATTTATGTTCATGAGTGAGACTAGCCTATCATTTTTCCTTCTTCTAATGCTTTTGTAAGGCTTTAGATTCAAAATTGTGCTGGTCTCATAAAATGAATTGAGAAATATTCCCTTTTTTTGCATCTTCTAGAAGGATTTCTGTTAGCCTGGTGTTTGGTACAGTTCCCTGGTGAAGCTATCTAGGTCTGGAGTGTTCTTTCTGTGAGAGTTTTGAATTATGGATTTAATATCTCCTGTAATATAGGACTATTCCAACTTTCTGTTTGTTCTTTCGTCAGTTTTGAGTGGCATTTTTCTAGAAAATTGTTCATTTTATATAAATTTTCCAAATTGTTTTCATGAAATTATTCTTAACATCCTCTTCTATCATCATCATCACTATGGGAGATTTAGAGATGTTTCTTTTTATTTTCAAAATGTGTTTATGCATTTTTTCTTTTTTTGTTGATTAGTTTTACCAGGAATTATCAAGTTCATTAAAGAGTTAGTCAATCAAGATTGTGTGATTTCAATCAGTTCAAACTGATGCTTCTTTTATGGTTCAGAATACTGTCAACTTTTTTTTCTTTTTTCTTTGAGACAAAAATCTTGCTGTGTCACCCAGGCATAATTGCACAGTGGCACAATCATAGTTCACTATAGCCTCAAACTCCTAGGCTCAAGAAGTGACCTTCCCCACCTCAGCCTCCTGAGGACTAGGACTACAGGCATGAGCCACCATGCCATCTAATTTTTTTTTTCTTTCTTTCTTTCTTTTTTTTTTTTTTTTTTAGAGGTGAGGTCTTCTTATGTTACCCAGGTCTCAAACTCCTGGCCTCAAGCAGTCCTCCCACCTCAGCCTCCCAAAGCGCTAGGATTATAGGCATGAGCCACCATACCTGGACTGCATATCCGACAACTATTTTATATATTTTTTTAATGTATATGTTTTTTAACTTTTTTAATTTATAGTTTAAATGTTTAAATTTATGTGTTTTGGCTTGGTCTCACTCAGCTTGACGGTCGCAGTGGTATAAATAAATGTCAACTTGCTAACAGTGTTGAAAGCTTTCCTGTCATTACTGACGTCTTTGCTATTCTCTCTGTCAGCTTCCCTGGTGTGTTAAAATCTCCCGCTCTGATTGCGGGTTTGTGACTTTCTCCTTTTAGTTCCATCCAAGTTCAGCTTTGTATACTTTGAGCTAGATTATTAGGTCATGCAAATTAAGAGTGTTTATTTCTTTCTGATAATTAAACCTTTTGTCTTCATGAAATGGCGCTCGTTAGCTCTGGGAATGCTTCTCTCCCTAGAGCCCACTGCGTCTGCTGTTGCCTATAGTTTCACCAGCTTTCTCGTCTTCCCATGGAAGCTGTTGTCAGCCCTTTGGCTGGTGCCTGCATCTCTGTCAGGTGTGCCCCTGTGTCAGACACCTGTGATGCTCCTTCCCCCTCATAATCCTGAGTCCATTTGTTCACTTGGCCATTTCTGCTGTGGCCAGTTTGAGCCAGGCGATGTGCAGCAACTCATGGTGCATGTTTGGTTTTCTGCCCTCACACACACACATCGGAGAACCCAGGCTTAGACACAGTAACAGTAAATAGTTGCATTTTATTTTTATCCGGTCCATCTGTCTTAGTCCATCGCTGTTGCTATAAAGGAATACCTGACACTCAGCAATATGCAAAGAAAGAGCTTTGTGTGGCTTGCGGTACTGCAGGCTGCACAAGAAGTGGGGCACAAATGGCTGCATCTGGGGAGGCCTCGCAGCTTCCACACACGGCAGGAGGTGAAGGGCAGCTGCTGTGTGTGGAGATCACATGGCCAGAGAGGAGGCCAGAGAGAAGCAAGGGAAGTGCCAAGCTCTTCTCAGCAATCAGCTCACGGGAACTCAGAGCAAGAGCCCACTCATTACTTCAAGGACAGTGCCAAGCTGTTCATGAGGGATCCACCTCCATGACCCAAACACCTCCCATGAAGTCCCATCTCCAACAGAGTCTTAACTCTGTTGCCTTGTAGAGTGCTATGGTATCACAGCTCACAGCAACCTCTAACTCTTGGGCTCTTGCCTTAGCCTTCCATGTAGCTGGGACTACAGCCACCTACCACAGTACCAGGCTATTTTTAGAGATGGAATTTCACTCTTGCTCAGACTGGTCTTGAACTCTTGAGCTCAGGCAGTCCACCCACCTCAGCCTCCCATAGTGCTAGGATTACAGGGTGAGCCACCATGCTGGGCCTTTACTATAGAATTTCTGATGACAAATTCTCTCAGCTATATTTGCTGGAAAGGTCAGCATTTAGTCCTAGTTTTTGAAAGATACTTTCCCTGGATATAGAAATCTAGGTTGGCATCATTGTACATGGACTCTTTAAAAAATCATTCCATTGTTTCCCATATTTCCTTGTTTCTTTTGGAAATTCAGCTATTAGTCTGTTGTTTCTCTAAGGTAATCTCTCATCTCCTCTTTGTGGATGTTCTCGAGAGAGTTTGTGTCTGTTTGCATTTTCAGGAATTTTACTACAGTGTGCTTAGATCTGTGTTTTCTGTTTCTTGCTGTTGGTTTTATATCGCTTCTTCAATCTGGTACCTGGTATCGTTTGTGTCAGTTTGGAAGAGTCTTAGTTGTACTCTCAAACATTGCTTCTTTATTTTCTCTCCTTTTTAAATAGAGCCTCCTAACTATGTCTTATAAGTCCTTTTGCTCCTTTCTCTGTTTTTTCTCCCCTTTTTTCCCCCTGGCTTCATTCTGGGTATTTTCTTCTGATCTATTCTTTAGTTCATTTCATTGTCTTTTCATCTGTGTCTGTTAAGTATGTTTAATTGCCTCGATGTAATGAAAGTTTGAGATGATGCTACCATTTCTTTTGTTTGTTTGTTTGTTTGTGTACTTATTTGTTTTTTGGTAGTGATGGGGTCTCACCATGTTGCCCAGGCTGGTCTCCCACTCCTGGGTTCAAGCAATCCCTCCACCTCTGCCTCCCTACGTGCTGGGATTCGGGCGGAAGCCACCATACCTTCAGCCTAATTCTGAATGGGATTTAGTGCCACCTCCCCTGATGGTATATAGTCCTTGAGGGCTAACAACCCAAAATAGGTGGTAAGACAAATGGCTCTATTCTTACGACACTTTAGTTCATGCCCAGGAAATTGACGCTTTATATTAGATTCCGTGAATGTTTGAAGAAGAAAAGAGAGAGCAAAGGAAGAATCAGTTCAGCAGACTTCTGGGTAGGTGGAGGAATCATTTATTCCGTTCTGCACCTGAGAACATGAACTTGTAATCAACATTATCAGTGTGGAACAGACAGACTGTAGTCCTAGGAGCTGAACTGAGCCTGCAGACCTACAGTTACCATATACATGTCCGTGTTTATGGGAGGCCAGCAAAGAATTTCCTTATGAACCATCTGTGGGGCGTCCTTCATAGTTCCCTGAAGACGTGACGTTTCTGTAAGGATCTGGGTCACACATTGTGTTAGTAGCAGCTGTTCATTTGCATGGCCAGCCTCCTGGTTTGCCCTTCCATTTGTATGAAGAGTTGCGGGGGTGAGATTTTTATTCTGATATTTTCATTCTGCTTCACAAGTCCAACTGAAAGCCTGGGGTGAAAGTTGGGATGGTGCCCTCCAGAGACTCTTCTCTTTCAGGGAGGTGGGGGACAGACTATTCCAGTTTTTGTCCCCGAGTCCCATGGTCTGTTGAAAGCTCTACCAAGAAATTATCTCTGTGCCAAATGATAGTGAAGTATAGTTATCCATCTATTATAATGATCTAGTCTAGCCTCTGTGATCATGGTACATGTTCAATAAATGTTTAGTTGGTTACAAAAATTTTATTTTACAATTTCCCTATATGCAGAATTGGGCAGCAGATTTGAGCCCAGTGTTAGTAAAAGCTCCTCCGTTATCAGAGTCGTGATAGCGGCAGCACAAGAAATGCTTAGGCAGAACGTCTAGTTTAAGTGTTCAAGTTCTAAGTTATCTGTCAAGAGACTGCAGAGATGATTACAGGTTTGGCATTAACGCGGGTCGGATAACCTCCAAAGCTTTTCCATCGCTCAGTTTCCGTGATTCAAGTTTTTGTTTCAGCTGGTGATCTTCTGCTTCCTTTGGTGCTTTCTGGTTTCTGACGATGTAGCTGACATGAATCACGGAGTAGAGGTCCTCTAACACACCTCAGTAAAGAACAGGGCGGTCAAAAGTCCTGACAGTTAAGGAAAGGGAGCATTAAAATAAGCTCACTCGGCAGTCTGACACGGGAATACATCGCTGCTTATACAAAGACAGTCACGGGTTCTTTTAACAGAACAATCGTTCAAATAAGAGCTTGAAAAATGGATGCTGGGAGAGTGAATTGTCTACATAATTACAGAAGAGAAAGACCGATCTTAGTTGATTCCCTAGGGAAAGCAATATCAACAATTTGTAAGTTGACGGCCATGTGGACAAAAGTGAGAACTCAGGTTTTATTCTCACTTATTTATACACGTATTCAATCAGCACATATTTTTTGAGATTATAGGCTAAGAAAAGGTGGGCCAAGGATCTTACAGCAGCCATTTTGTTTGGTGAGACGTCTCGACATTTCACAAGTAGATTTCATGAAAACTTTTTAGAGTCTTCGCATCTTTTGAAATAGAATAGAACAAATAGCCGGGCATTGTGGCAGGTGCCTATAATCCCAGCTACTTGGGAGGCTGAGACAAGAGAATCACTTAAGCCCAAGAGTTGGGCTGGAGGTTGCTGTGAGCTGTGATGCCGCGGCACTCTACTGAGGGTGACAGAGAAAGAAATAGAATAGAATGATGTCTGTTTCTACTTTCAAGTTTGAAAAAAAACAAGCAGTTTATTATTTTTCCCTTTAAAGTGTAGCATGTTGGGGAACTAAGGACAGATGAGTGGAGGTTTGTGGGGGTTACCAGGAATCCCGTGAGCCTGCTCTGACCACAGCTGAGCTGACAGGACAGCTGATTATCCCCAGTGGCCATGGTGGCCCCCGCTATTTTATATTCATCTTTTTATTTCAAGTCATATGTTATTTAATTTATACCAAGAAAATACAGCAAATTAATCAGTTATAAAATTCAATAACTTCAGTTTCACTTCAAGGTAGGTCATCTTTATGATCTGAAGTTGCATTTGTGGATCAAAAATTTGATACATTCCACTCAATTTTTCCGTAAACCTAAAACTGCTTGAAAAAGTATATTCATTTAAAAAATAAGATGCAATTTTATTCAAAGTATAAAAAAAAATCACATAAATTTCCAGCTATCTTTAAGTATTTCAAAAGCTAGTACCCATAGTAAAAGACAAACTATGGATGATTGTAACCATTATGGTAATCACACATGGATGTAAGGCTGCTCGGGACCTCCCTGTGTCACAGAGAGAGACATTATATTACATTACATGTAAGTGCAAAATGTAAGAATTTTAAAACATAAGAAGTTTTTAACCTGCATTTCAGGACTGAGCTGCTAGCTCGGTTGTTTCCTATATTTTAATATACATTCTCAATAAGCCAAGTGTAATATGTCATTTTCTTTGTCAAAAATTATCTTCTTCCTCATGCGTATAATTTACTTAAAGTGGATTTTAAAATGTATCTTTTATTATATTGGGTGAAGCTGAATATTAGTGAAGATTATATTGGTTGTGAATTTTATAATATCTGTTAAAATGAAAGAAATGAACATAAAAATCAGATCATCTCTTTATCATAAATCACACAAAGTTATATGTGATTTTCTACATTTTTAAGATTCCTCAAAAGCAATGTGTATGTCTTTTTAAAAATCGAGTAGTACCAAACTACTGAGCTCAGGGGTGGGGGGGTGGGGGGGGCCTTGTTGCACAGTTAGGAAGACTGAAGTTCAGGGGATTGAGCAGTCTCCCCAAGGATGGCAGATTCAAACTCAGAACAGTCCGATTCTAAAATGCACACTCACAGATACTTTTCCTAGTGTGTGCTTGTGCTAACACAGTGGCAGTAAGAATAGAGGAAATCTGAATGGTGTTTCAAAGACAAAATGGCAACAGTGATAGCCTCGATATATCGGAGTTTTAATGTGTACAGGTTAGAAGTGACATGAAGGCTGAGAGACTTAGGAAAGGATTGTTGCTACTAGAAAAATTAAAAAAAAAAAAATAAAGAAGACGGGAATGTCGTTTAGGTAGAAAGATGCTGAAATTACTTTTCAGCCTTCTTGGGTCACAGGCAACAGTTAAGACTGACGTAGAGAGCTGTCATGTAAACATTTGAGAACAAAGGACTGAGATGCTGTTGAAAGAGCTCAAGACAGTGTAGATTTGGAATCTGTCAGCAGAAGGTCGTCATGGAGGGGAGGGCGGGGCACTGGGAGAATGAGAACCTAAGGAGGGGAAAAAATGTCCTCTAAGCCTTGGGAAATGCCCTTATGCTGAGGAGGAAAAAAGTGTGAGCAACAGAATAAAATCAAGAAGTTAAAGGAGAACCAGAACCACACAGAGTCCTGAAAACAAAGGGATAATAAATGTAGCTAAAATATATTGAGCACCTCCCATGGAACAAGTTCATGCTGTGTATTGTATCTTTTTCGATCTTTATAGTAACTCAAGGAGACATAGAGGTTTAGCAAGGCTAAGCCATACGCCCAACACTCAGCTGCTGAGTCCTGGGGCAAATACTAGAATTTATGTCTCCCAACCTCCAAAGTCCATTTTCTAACTGATGTTCACCAGAATGCACAAACCAGTCACTGTCGTTTGGGAAGAAAATATGTTAAAATTATAATCGTCCTTTCAAAATTTTATTTTTCATATATTTTATACTGCATTCCATATAGTATAGGAATGCATGCATCGTATACATGCCTACTTTGTAAATTAAATATATGCTTATTGGAGTGTGCACTCAGAAATCTACTAATGTGAAGATACAATAAAAATTTTGGAAATTGGAGCATGAGGCAGGATCTCACCTACTGTGCACATTATGAGGGTGTATAACACGCCCCCTGGGTGAGGGGCTCTTCTACAAATGTAACTTTACTCTGGAAGTGAGAATAATGTAACCTAAATGTTGCATTTTCCTATTAATTTGAATAAAGTTTTTTTTTTTTTTAAATTTGAGAATTGTTGCTTTAAACCACTAAGCAAAACTACCTTTTGGCCTTGTTCCATACTCGACAATAGATTGCATTCACTTCATATGGGGTCCCAGCATGCTTTAAATGCAATATTAGTTCTAATTTAGTTAAACAAAAACTTCTTATTTTATAGATTCTTTTCATGCCAATCCTTGGTATTTTTAGACATCCATGAAGGCCCTTTTGGGCTGTTCATGTTTTGTGGTTGTGGAAGAAACAGAGGCCTTAGACCAGGCAAACCTGGGTTCAAATACATGTATCAGCTTTTATCTTATTGACCGTGTGATCTTAGACAAGTTCCTAACTTCTCAGAACCTCAGTTTGCTCATCTATAAAATGGAGATAATATTTCCTTGCAGATTGTTGTAAAGTTTAGCAATATCATAAGGAAATAACTTAACCTTGGGCTTGGCAGACAGTCGATAAATTTTAAAGGGCAGCAAATACCAATCACGGTAGTACCTTTCTGCTGTATGGAACCTCTGTGGCTCAACAGTCATCTTCTCTCTAAAATCAGGTTGCATATACTTTTGGCAGAGTTTGGCCTGGATTGTTCTTAACTCCACCTGGAAATTTATTTAAGCAGCGGCAAAAAGTGTTTTCCTAAAACATGTGAGGCTCCTGCATATGCCAGGTGGGTTGAGGAATGCCATTTACTTGGACTATGATGGGAATGGCTGCTCTTGGCCTTGTATAGAGTGGCAGCCCTGGAAATATTCTGGCAAAAATGGAGAGGGCCAGAAATAGAGCAGGCTGCCCAGAATGAAGGAGATGAATGCCACTGCGCACACTTGTGCTGGTTGGTATGTTGAATGCCTCTCTGCTTGTTGATCCTCCCCACAGATCTGTACTCCTGACCTGGTGGTGTTCCTGGCTTGTGCTAATCAAAGGCTCAAGGAAAGGTTACTGAAACGTGCAGAACAGCAGGGGCGGCCAGACGACAACCTCAAGGCCACCCAAAGGAGACTAATGAACTTCAAGCAGAATGCTGCTCCCCTGGTCAAATACTTCCAGGAAAAGGGGCTCATCATGACAGTAAGTTTGCTCTACTTTTACACATCCAGGGCAAGAATGATCTTTCTGATTCCTAATTGGCCCACGTTCCTACTTAGAAATCCTCTTTACCTTAAAAAGTGATTGGGCAGGGGGAACGTGAACCAATGGGAAAAAATATCATTTAGACTAGATTTGCATTTATTAAGCTATAATGGTTTTTTAAATGTACATTTTCATTTAATTAATTTTTAAGAAAGGTGGTCAACTTTAACCTTGGCCAGAATTCTAGAGCACCCAAGTAAAACCTTATTTTTAAATAACTAATTTTGAGCTACATTTGGCCAGTTTCTTAATTTTTCTGTCTTTAAAGACCCAACAAAACGGATACGTTTATAAACACACAGCTGGTGTTATAGTAGATTTAAATTGTAACTTAGGTTTTGTTTATTATAAAGTACTACAGAAAGAAAGGAGATTCTGACTTTGCAAAAAAAGGTTCCTAAAGGCGATAACATACTAAAACGGGACGTGTAGGCGGGACTTGGTGGCTCACTCTTACAGTCCAGCACTCTGGGAGGCCAAGGCAGGTGGATTGTTTGAGCTCAGGAGTTCAAGACCAACCTGAGCAAGAGTGACCCTGTCTCTACTAAAAATAGAAAAACTAGCTGGGCAGTGTGGCAGGCACCTGTAGATCCAGCTACTTGGGAAGCTGCGGCAGGAGGATCACTTGAGCCCAAGAGACTGAGGTTGCTGTGAGCTGTGATGATGTCACGGCACTCTGCCCAGGGCAGCAGGGTGAGACTGTCTCAAAAAGAAAAGGAGTGGGGTGGGGGTCGTTTACCTTTCTGCTCTATTTGATACTATGTGAACATTAATGTTCTCTAAGTGTTTAGTTTGTTTTGTGGTGATTGAAAGTCAATATGGGTGACTTCGAATGAAGGGTGATGCCAAATCATTAGTTAATATGCAGTCTTTAGAATCTGGGTTTAACTAAACTGATGATCCCTACATCAGGTTTCACGTTAAAGCATTGGGGAAAAAAGAGGATAAGAGACCATCAGATTATGCAAAAGGGACAGTAAAGTCACAGCAGCTGCTTGGCACCCAACAGATGGCTCCTCTCAGCCTTCAGGCCCTTCCCACTGGACCCGAGACTCTTGCCCAGTGAGTTAGAAGCGTCTGGAGAGAGTCTGATGAGAGTGATGCTCGCCCTTCCCAGGAGAACACACCTAGATTGTTTTTCACAAATTGTAAACAACTGTAAACCAGCTGAAGCCCATCCACAGTGCCGGTGACCTAACCCTCCCCGGCTCACAGCTCCCTTCATTAGGATGCCCTTAAGCCCCAAAGAAACAGGCACGACATTTGAATCAGAATCACTTTGTGGTCTTTTTAGCACTATGAAGAGATATTTGGCTCTTGGAGTCAGCGTTGTCATGTCAGAGGGTTGTAAATCTGATCTGAAAATGGCTCACACGCCGCAGTTCATTTTTTTGGTCTAAAGCAGACGTTGAGTAATCAGAAAAATTCTGGAAAATCAGGATGGATGTTGGTGGCAATTTTTTGTTGGGATGGTTTGTTTTTCTCACCAATTACCAGTGCTGACTTTTGTATTGTGTCACGAAAAAAGAAATTTACTCTGCAAACCAAACCCCCTCATCCCCCCCCCCCAACACAAGGTGCGGGCCAGAGATGTAACTGATGTCTGCAAGGCTTAAAGGTACGACCGGAGAGTCTCTAATTACTCCCTGCTTGTCACGTGCGTCATCACAGGCAGAGCAGATTTCTCAAATGAATGCAGAGTGGGGATTGTTAATTTACTAATATTTTGCATGAAGGTGAAATGCCATTGCCCGTAATTGAGGGAATCAATGACAACGGTGATGACAGCTTGTAACCCCACTGCTAAAACCAAATCAGCTTTAAGACAAACACCTCTCATCACTGGGAGAAAACTTGCCTCAGAAACTCACCTTTTGGAAAGCAGTGAGCACAAACACAGGCTGAGCTCTGGAGAATAAATTTTGAAAAACTAGTCACCCAAAGAAGCAAGGTACATCCTGAAACAGGTCCTCATAGAACCTGGCTCATAGTTTACTTTTGGAATCAAAAGATATTTGGTGGTCTTTCTGCTTTTAAAGATGAGTTAAATAATTCAAATGATCATCCTTATTGGGCGGCGCTGGTGGCTCAAAAGGGTAGGGTGCCGGCCCCATATGCCGGAGGTGGCAGGTTCAAACCCAGCCCCATCCAAAAAAAAAAAAAAATTATCATCTTTATTAATTATAAGCATGCTAAAATGTTAATAAAAATCTGGGATTTAATAGATCAAACCCAGATACTTCCTTTTCTCTGTAGCTTTTCTGTCTTTTTGTTTTACTTGCCCTTCCTAATTGATTCTTTCACTCACTGATGACTATTGAACACCAAGATACAGGAGTGCAAATGTAAATAAGCAAGGATAAAGATAACCTATCACCGATACATTGCAGGCACCTAGGACAGTATTGCTGGGTAGATAGTAAGTCCCAGAAAATGAACAGAGCTGACAGCCTGGGGGGAAAGAGATATGAAACAATGAGTTAGTAAGTTATTAGGTGATGACTGTGGAGGTATTAGGTGTGCTGACTATGAGGAGTTATTAAGTGTGAAAACGCACAGGGCGCCCTCACTTGTCATGCACTGTGTTAGGATTGGAGTCCCCTGTAGTGAACAGAGTGGACTCTCCCCGCCCTCAGGTAGAGCTGACTGTTGATCTCAGGACAAGGTTCTTGGGGATTGCAGAGACCGTGTCCCTCTTCTCTTCAGTCCCCTTGAGAAACTGCCGTTCCTGTAGGGTTTTGCTGTCTGAATCCTCTTACTTGGAATCTCAGCTCCACTGACATCTAGTAATCTCTCACAAGGGCTCAAGGAGCTAGCCTCTAGGACTTGGTCTCTTCATCTCTAAGCTGGAGATGATGTTATCCCCTCACAGAGTCGTACTCCTGAAATGAGAGAATGTGTGTAACACGGTAGGTGATGGGAATGCTGTGGCCATATTGAAGATACACCACATGGCTTGATGGCCTAGTTCAGATTCCAGCTCTGCCACCTACCACCTGTGTGACCTACCACAGGTTACGCACCTGCACTGTGAGGCTCGTGCCTAAGCACAGTTAAGGATATGGTGGGTAAATTCCTCAGTCTTACCCTAGTGTGACTGTGGGGATTGAATGGATGCCAAGCGCTTAGGACAGAGCCTGAAATATTAGAAGGGTAATGTGCATAATTGATATTATTTTATAATTTCCTTTTTCTTCCTTCCCCCCAATGGTATCTTGCCGCTAACAATTCTATGCTCTTTGTGGGAACTCTTGTATTTTCCCCACTAGATAATTTATCAGGGAAATCCAAAATAGTAGGTTCTAAAAACTTTGTACAAAATTTCTCAAATTTCCCTCTTTCTTTGAAAGTGTCTATTAATCAATTAGAAAAATGACTCTGTGTTTTCTTTAACTTCTATACCATCCAAGTCATCAATCTACATAATGGCTGTGTAGGAACAATGTAGCTGAATGGTATAGACGTTGGTCCGTTCTGTTTCCATTTTTACTTCATAGTTGACTGTGTATCTGTTGGCAGATTTGACTAAAGAATAAACACAGTTTGACTAAAAAGAAAAACTAATCAAAACATCCAGGGAAGCGTGCTGTTTGCTGGATAGTGTATCTTATTGACATGGTAGCCATTACGCAGACCTCTTCATTTTTACATGCCTGTGGGTATTTAGAGTATGAAGTAAGCAAATGGTTATTTTTTTTTCTGGACGTTTTGTAGAAGGAAGCAAAGGAATAGAATGTGAAATGAGAAGCAAGCTGTAATCGTACCCAGGTTTACCAGCTGGCTCTCTTCAGCTGGGAAATGCATAGGATTAAACTGTTAAAATTAGAATTGTGTCTTGTTCAACAACACCAGTTTACCTACAGAACTGGGTGAGGAATGTGGGTAGGGCCACACTGGCATATGATAAGGCCACATACACCAAGGATTCCCTAATTTTGATACTTAATAGACCAGAAAAAATACTTTAAAATGGGTTAAGGTAAAGTCAGCTTTTTAAATTTGATAAAGTGAAGGCATTAGAATAAAGAACTATCTACTCTTGCCATTGTTTGAAAGAGATATTTTTTAACATACCCCCAAATTAAGAATACAGCTCCAAAAAAGTTCTCTAAGTCAGTGGTTCTCAACCTTCCTAATGCCGCGACCCTTTAATGCAGTTCCTCATGTTGTGGTGACCCCCAACCATAAAATTATTTTCATTGCTACTTCATAACTGTAATTTTGCTACTGTTATGAATCGAAATGTAAATATCTGATATTAGGCGACCCCTGTGAAAGGGTCGACCCTCAGAGGGGTCGCAAACAGCAGGTTGAGAACGGCTGCTCTAAACCAATGTTTAGCGTTTATAAAAACTCCCAACATTTGCCTTATTTTTCTCGTTTTGCCCAGAATTTGAGAACACTGCGTCACAAACTATTGTCAGTGCAGGAGACTCATAGAGAATATATCCTTGTTAAAACCAAACTATTGTTTATTTACCGGGCATTGTCCCCAAGCCTCAGATGACCCCATGTGCACTATAATTGCTTCATTTGCTCCATGTCACTTCCTCCAAACTTTAGAATCCTGCTATAGATTTCAAACTCACCATAAAGTATGTACAGTTAATCCTCGAACATCACAGAGGTTGAGGTACCAGTCTGTGCACATAGAACTTTTGACTCCCCCAAAATTTAACAACTAAAAGCTACTGTTGAACAAAACCTTCCATATAAGATATGAACAGTTAATTAGCACATCTTTTGTATATTTATGTTTATCATATTCTGTTTTCTTACCATAAAGTAAGCTAGAGAAAAGAAAATGTATTAAGAAAACCATAAGGAAGAGAAAATATATTTACTGTTCCTAAGTGGAAGTGGGTCATGGTAAAGGTCATCGTCCTCGTGTCTTCACAGGGAGCAGGCTGAGGAAGAGGAGGGGGTGATCTTGCTGTCTCCGGAGTAGCAGAGACAGAAAAAAGTCTGTGTATAAGTGGACTGTGCAGTTCCAGCCCGGGTTGTTCAAGGGTGAACTATATAATTCCCATCCCGTCAGACACTCTTACTCTAAAGAAAATTAAATAGGACTAGTAAAGGTTAATTTAAACAGACTACTGAGTAATCACATGCTAACTAACTTCATGTTTCGTGGGAATCAGTACTAAGTACACGTACCCCTGAGTCATGTCATAACTCATGTCAATATACAGCCGTGGGTTAATTACCCCCATCTCTACCCAGGGTAGAGAAAATAGACCCAGGGTAGTGAAAATAAAAAGAAGAAAAAAGGCTTCAGGAGAAAAGAATCAAAACAACTGAACTCTCAGTGGATTCAGCAACCCACAAGGAAGGCAAAGATGATACTTAAGAACACTTTGCCCACACAAACCCATTCTCCTAAAATTGGCAGGAGGAAAATTCTGTTTCTGCTTCTCAATGCAGAAGACGTTTGTTCAGTTTGTACTGTATAACATCGTGAAGCTGGATGTCCCTTAAGGGACATAACGTATTATAGCCTGTTTATTTTTTTTCTTTTTCTTTTACTTTATTAAATCATAAAGAGGTAGATCATGTATACATTAATGCATTTATGGGGTACAATGTGCTGATGTCACATACAATTTGGAATGCTAACATCACACTGGTTAATATATCCCTCGCCTCATTTATTCAATTATTGTGTTAAGACATTTATACTTAATAGATCCCACATGTACCCTTGCAATATGTTCCATAGGTGTGATCCCACCATTCCCCTCCCTCCATCTGACCTCACCCCTCCTCTCCCATCCCCTCCCCCTATCTTGGGGCAAGTTGTGATCTATTCATCATATGAAAGTGTCAGTGATTGTAAATTGGTTTCATAATAGTACTGAGTACATTGGATACTTTTCCCTCCATTCTTGAGATACTTTACTGAGTAGCTGAATCATTCCCAGATATAACATCTTGTGAGTCTGAAGTCATGACTTGGAAGATGAGGGCTCAGATGACACCTAAAGGCTCTGGGAGGAGACTGCCTGATAACCTCAGGAAGCAGCTTCCTACGACATCTAGCCTCGACGTGCTTCATGTCACTCCACTCCCACAGTTGTTCCTGGCAGAATCTCTGACCACCAGATACAACAAGAGGCTTGCAGAGAGACACCACATTCCCCAAGGCCATGCTGGGAAGTGGCAGAGCCCAGCTTGCCCCACTCCTGCTGGTAAATCCTACTGCATCTGGAGGATGGCTCACAGTCAGGAGCGAAACTCAGGCAGAATTCCTAATATTGGCCTGGGATGAGTTTCGGCTAAGTTTCCATGGTACTACGGTGGATGAGATGAACCCTGGCCCATTTTAGGGGTAAACCAATGAGAACAGGAAAAGGTTTGAATTCTGCTTGGTACCAGACCCAACTCTACCTCTAACAGGCTTACCTATGCACAAAATGGTACTAGCTAGGGGCTAGGGCTACACTGATTGCAATGATACTCACCCTCATAGCAGCAAAGGGCCAGCGTGACCAGCAGCAGACACACAGGCAGCCTCATGGTGGCTTACCTTGCTTGGAGTTTTCCGCTTTAGCAAATAACGTGAGACTTGGAGTCGACCACAGCAGGCTG
>CAUYQV010121561.1:0-11574 GCA_963574575.1 Galagoides demidoff
TAAAACTATAACTGAGAAAATGACATGAAGGCTGTGTTGATCAGTTTGATGGAAGTATTTCGGATTGCATGTGAAAACCCCACACTGTACCCTAGAAGTGTATTAATGTACATAGTTACCATTCAATAAAAAAAAAAAAAAAGAAAATGAGACAACACTATGAATGGACATTTCAGAAAAGAGGATATACATATGACAAATAAACACATGAAAACAAATTCAATCTCTCTAGCCAACAGGGAAACCCAAATTAAGACCATAATGTACAATCACTAATTTACAATAGCTAAAATAAAAAATAATGACAGTACCAAATTTTGGTGAGGATGCAAGGATACAATCATCCATATGTTTCCCAGAATGTAAACTGCTACAACCACTCTGGAAAAGTTTGGCTATTTCTTAAATATATAAGCATACTTATCACAAAATCAAACAATTATACTCCTAGTCATTTATCCCAGAGAAATGTAAACTTATGTCCAATGCTCCCTTTTTATCTGCGTATATGA
Organism: Galagoides demidoff; assembly: GCA_963574575.1. Lineage (NCBI taxonomy): Eukaryota > Metazoa > Chordata > Mammalia > Primates > Galagidae > Galagoides > Galagoides demidoff. The sequence goes on from CAUYQV010121561.1 coordinate 513, forward strand.
ATGTTCCTAGCTGCTTTATTTGTAATTGCCATAAACTGGAAACAATGGAAATGTCCTTCAGTGGGTGAAGGGTTAACACTCTGGCACACATCAGGGATACGCCAGTAGAGTATTATCTAGCAACAAGCAACTGATAGAAACAAGCAAGTGATACATGCAACTACTCACTACTCAGCTGTCAAGGGAATCATACTACTTGAAAGAAACCAATCTTGAAAAGCTACATATTATATTATTCCTTTTATATAGCATTTCAAAATGAAAAAAATGAAGTGTGGCTTGACGCCTGTGGCTCAAGTGGCTAAGGTGCCAGGCCCATACACCCAAGGTGGTGGGTTCAAATCCAGCCCAGGTCTGCCGAACAACAATGATGGCTGCAACCAAAAAGTAGCTGGGCATTGTGGCAGGCACCTGTGGTCCCAGCTACTTGGGAGGCTAAGGCAGGAGACTCACTTGAGCCCAGGAGTTGGAGGTTGCTGTGAGCTGTGATGCCACACACTCTACCCAGGGAATAGCTTGAGGCTCTGTCTCAAAAAAAAAAAAAAAGAAAAGAAAAGAAAAAAATGAAGTGTAGAATATATTCTTGATTGCCAGGAGTGGGGGATGGGATGGGAGGCATATGGAGAAGAGTGAGGAAAGGGATGAGTGTGATTCTAAAGGGGTAACAAAAGGATGTTGGTGGTCATGGAACACATCTGTATCTTGGTTATGATGTGGTTATATGAACCTACTCAGATGCTGAAATTGAATAGAATTGTACCCACATGCATACACACTCAACTGAGTGCATGTAAAACTACTGAAACTTGACTATATTCTATCGATTGTACCATCCTCAATTTCCTGGTTTTGGCATTGTACTAGGGTTGTGTGAGTTGTTATGTAAGGTGGTACCCTGAGAGTTAACTGAGTAAAAGGTATATAAGAACTCTCTGCACTATCTCTGCAACTTCCTGCTGTGAATCTATAATTATTTCAAAATACAGAGTTAAAAACATTGGGCTCAAACTGGGTACATGTATTTTTTAATTTAATTGTTTATTTATTTATTTTTGTTGGTAGCACCTTAGAAAGATGAAGGTTTAAGAAAGGAATAAGGCCAAAAGCACTTTGCTTTTTGCTGTATGTTATCCCTGTGTTTAAACGGTGCCATGAGTCATTCAATTGGCAAAAAGGCTAAAATCAAAATCTCAGTGCAAGCTCTGTGGGGCTTAATGGGGAGATGATTTTTAGCTGCAGTTTAAATCTTTCAATATTAAAAAAGAGATTTTTCATGTGCTCTTTTAGTTAAACTACATTTATTTCAAAATAAAATGTTAAAAAATGTGGAAGTAAATATTTTTAAAAGTTGATGTTTGATGATTGGGGTGGCAGGTGTGGGGGTGTTTGCTATCCAGGCCAGGTTCCCTGGGGCTCCTATCTTACAGGTTTATGAGCCTGTCCTCTGGGCCAACACCTGAGGCTCCCTTTTTACCTGTATCTCTGCTTCCAAGCTTCCCTGAGGCCAAAAGACCAAAGCATTGGTGTCTAGATGGCATTAGCATCCTAGTGTCTCTGATAGGCCAAGGCTAACCCTTGAGGCTCCTATCCAGTGGTCTCCCCTCGGAAGCCCCTAAGGGCCCTTCTAAACAAAAAAAGTTCAAATAAATGCCACAGACAATTACCTCTCAAGAGTTTGGAGGACCTGAATTTGGGTGAGTAGGTGGAAGGAGTCCCTCAGAAACCCTCAGGAGGAGTTCAGGAAATTATGGGGCCCTAGAACATCCCAGGGGTGCCCCCCCTATAATTTCTTTCCTCTCTGGGAGGCTACACAGAGAGGCCAACCCTCCAGCTGGTGAATATCACTGGGGCCTCCGAATGCTATACCTGAAGTGAGTGGAATAGAGAAATATCAGCACACTGAGTCCAAACCAAGCAAGGGTCCTTTATTGATCAGCTGGGACAAAAGTGGGCTCACACCTCAAAGTCTCTTGACCCCTAAAGCAGGAATGGAAACCTTTTATGAGAGGTTTTTGTTAGGGGAGGGAAAGTCCTTAATGCAAGCTAAAATTTGACAAGAGTCAATACCCTAGTAAGGGGAGTCCTTATAAGGGGAAGCTGAGGTTTTGCAGTTATTACTAAACTCTTTCAGCTGAGCTTCCTGTCTGAAATGGGGAGTATTGAAAGCCCTTAGCAAGGTGGAGTTGGGGCATAACAGTATTTCACAATGTGGAAGGCACAACTCCATCCAGGGGTATCTGCCGGCAGCCATTGTAACCTGCCACCAAGATGGAGGATGGAGAAGGAATAGATACTGATTCTATGATCTCCTTTCCTGATACTGGGATTGTAAAGGTCAGGAATTTTTGACGTCCTTTCCTCCAGGAATGGTTGATCCCAATAGCAGGAAAGGAAGTGGCCCGGTGGCCTCTAGGAAGTGGCCTCTAACATCCTCACATTTATTCCTTTGCTAAAAGTGAATACATTTATAAGAGGTATTCTCTCAGAGAAATGTTGAGAGTGACTGAACCCACAGCATGAAATAAGAATTAGATTCATTTTCCATACTGTTAACAAAACCACAATTTTATTCCACAAGCTACAAAAGCTATTACTAGAATTTCCTGTATCAGTGCTAAGAATTTAATAGCAACCCCTTAACAGTATGAGTGAGAGAATAACTTTGGTCTAGTTCAGTCCATAATCATATTTTATCCCATTTTTGAAATTATGCCAAACCTTTTCTGTGTGTCCAGTGCCTTTCTTGCTCCCTTATAGTCTACTGGAATGTTTTTCTGATCTCTGCTCCTTTTCCTTAACCTTAAAATTCACTTTTAGCCATGTGCCAAGTACCTCTCATATGTGGTCTTATTTAACCTTTAGACAACTCAGATGAAGTTGTTCTATGCATTTAATTTATACTGCATATATTTTATAGATGTTGAGGTATAGAACATTTAAATCATTTACTTGGAGCAAGAAAGGAGAGGGCAGGCAGAAAATCAGAGTTTTCAATACAAGAGGTTAAAGCTATGATAGGTTCACAAATGCTTTGCAATGTCATTGTAAGCATGTTTTGACCCTCAATTCTGACACCTGACATGTTCAGAAATTTTCTTAATCAATATTATTTGTAGTGATAAACAACTAGATGCATCCATGATGTAATTTCTTATTGCTTCTATAACAAAGTGCTATAAACTTTGTGGCTTATAGCAACACAAATTTATTATCTTATAGATCTAAGATAATAGGTCAGAAATCCAAAATGGGTTTCACTGGGCCAAAATCAGTGCATTAGCTGGGGCATAATCTCTTCAGAGGCTCTAGGGTAGAATGTAGTTTTCTTGCTTTTCCCAGTTTCTGGAAGTCTCTTGCATGAGACTCATGCTCTTGCCTCTATCCTCAAAGATAAATAGCGAACATCAAATTTGTCCCTCTGGTATCTGCTTCTGTTGTCACAGATCCTTCTCTGGCTCCCCTGTTGACCACTTTCTTATAAGGATTACTTTGGAGCCACCCAGATAGTTCAGGACCATCTCACCATCTCAAAATCGTTTATCAAATCTACAACATCCCTTTGCCATATAAACTAACATATTCACAGATTCTGAGAATTAAGATGTGGAGATCTTTGGGGGGCCATTATTTTTTCTGCCATAATAGCATTTTTTAAAAACCCCAAACTTAGCCCTGATGTTATGAGATTTGGTTTCAAAACCTTTCTCTAACATTTGTTGTACTATTATCTTGGGTGGACCATTTAACATCAGTCACATCCTCATTGTACCCATCTAGCTATGTGCCTGTGATGAAAGGTGAGGCTATCCTTAGAAAACATGAAATAGATCTTTCTGTCAACACCCCTTTGTCATCTGCTGGACAACTTTAGCATACCAGGGGCCCCTCTGTAACTGGATGATGTCACAGCCTTCGGTTGCCACCTTATCAACTGCTCTCACGTCAGCAGGGTGGAATTTCCCTTTCGCACTTAACAGTCTCATGATTCTCTTTCACTTTCTATTCACTTTCCTCTGTTTCCTTTGATATTTTCTTGTTTTGACTTGTTTGCACAACCATCCTGTTTCTACCTGCTGTTCGTTCCTTACAATCTTTCATTCTGTTTTAGCCATCAAGATCCAAAGTAGCAAGCTTGTAAGTGACTAAACTCATTTTTTCTCATTTCCTATGGTAGCTCAGTCATGTGGCAGTTTCAGCTAGAGATTCCAGACGCAGATCATTTTTCCTATCATAAGTTCTCCAGAGTTTGAACCAGGAAGTTGGCAGAAAGCTGTTTTTTTGTAACTTATTCCATTATTATTGAATTTTTATATATTAAGAAAAAACTGGCACTGAATGTATGTGTTTAAAGAAAAATGGCCAATTTATAAATAGGATGATAATTCGATATTTGTGAAGTGCCAGCTTTACCTATTAAATGAGAATTCTGCAATTATCACTGAACTATTCTTTGAAATTTTAGAAAATAGCAAAAAAGGGAGGTACTAAATTTCATAATTAAAGTTCGAGAATGAAAAGTTATTTTGCATAAATAATTATTCATATACAACTTTCCTCTGTATTGACAGAAGTAGTGGAATTATGGTCCTTCACTTTCAAACAAAACATCCTGTTCAAATATTCAAGTACCAAGCAATGAATATTTATGATACAGACTACTACATATAGTAGACACTCAACTATTTATTGAATAAATGAAATTGTATAATCAGTGGGAAGATGCTTTGGAAAGGAAACAAGGAGATTGGATAGACATTAAGGAAGTGGTTTTACATTATCCATGTTAAGGAAAATATGAGACAATATAGAGAAAATGACATTCGTGCCTTCCTGTTTGTTCTTGTTCCTACTACTGCATAATCAAATGCCCTGCAACATAATATTTTAAAAATAATAATCACTTATTTTGCTCACAAATCTGTAATTTGAGTGAGGAGAGCTCCTCTCTGCTCTACACGGTATAAAGTAAGTGGCTCTCCTGGGGTTGCAGAATTTACTTACATGAAGGTTTTCTCTGAAGGCTGACCATGTGTGCTGGCCACTGGCTTCCATGTGGGCCTCACTCTCAGACTGGCCATGAGCTCTTTGGTCTTCATCACAACATGGTTTTGACAGTCACAAAGTGGACATTGCAAATTTCGTAAAGCCTAAGCTGAAAAATTCACAAACCATCACTTCTCGTGCATTGGTTAAGGAGTCACAGGGCTTAGATTCAAAGGGAAGGGATATAGAGTCCACCTCTAGAAGGAAGGGTTATCAAAGAATTTGCAGACATGTTTGAAAACCGCCACACCATTGTGTAGACATGAAACCCAAGCCCTTTCTCCCAACCTGAAGGACCCAAATTGGGTAAACTTCTCCTGTAAAGGTCAGATAGTAAATATTTCAGGCTTGTGGGAGAAAGGACGATCTATTGCAACCATTCAACTCCACTATTATAGTGAGAAAACTACCATCCACGACATATAAATAAATGGGTGTGCCTGGGCTCCCAGAAAATCTGGCCTGCATGTAAGGCCAGAGGCACCCCACAGGCTGTGGTGTTCAACTCCCGCTGTAAGTGACCTTCTTCCTCTTCTTTTTTCTCTCCTCTCTGCACACTAAGCTCCCATCATGCAGCTTCCTGTTCCAAAGCTTGTTTGCTCTTGGGCCTGAGTATACCCTATTCCCAGTAGTATTTGTCTTAGCCTAAAGGTCACTTCCTCGGCAAGTTCTTCACTATCTGTGCTTTCTACGTCTCCCCTGGTTACTCTCCACAATGTTCTCTTTCCTTAGTAGTTCCTTGCATCTTACAATTGGCATATTTGCTGATTATTTTCAACATTCCACCACTCTCTGAAGGTCTACCGTGTATTTTAGAGTAGACACTAGAGTGTAATTGGTAATTACGCCTTATAAGACTCCTATGCGCGTGGGACAAATGCTCTTTAGGGGAGATGGACAATAAACAAGAAGGTGAAAAATAAAGAAAATATCCGATAGTTATTAGCGCTATGAAGGAAATAAGACAGGACGATGTGAGACAGGTCCAGGAAGGCCTCAGTGGCAAGGTGACATTTGCTGAACACTACAAGGAACCAGCCAAGTAAAGATTTGGAGGAAGAGATTGTCATGCAAGAAGAAAAGCTCACGAGGCCTGAGGGTTCAGGGAGAACCTGGCATGACTGAGGAAGCAGTGACAAGCCAACACACTTCAGCCAAGCACGTGAAGGGAAGGATGCTGAGAGGTGAGACCAGAGAGGCAGAAGTTCCAGGGTCCTACAGGCCAAAATAACAAATTCTGGTTTTATTGTATGTGTCAGCTTGTATTCATCTTCAACCAACACTTACGGAGCACGTGCATTGAGCTGAGCCCCACTAAGTCCTAAGATACAGCAGTGAACGGGTGTGTCTCCTGTTAAACTACATGCTCCCAAAAGGCAGAGACTGGTTTTGTCTTCTCCACTATTTCCAGGACCTGGCACTTAAAAGAGCTTGATTAATATTTGGTGAGTAACAGAAAGAATGAATAGAAATACTGAAATCTACATGATGTCTATTTCAGGCTGGGTTCCGCAGAAGCAGATGCTGACATAGGGATCCTTGTGAAAGTAACTTATTAGGAATGCCTCCGAGAGCAGGAAGACAGAGCAGGAAGGAAAGCCAAACAAAGGTGCAAGCAAACTGACCTCCATTCAGTTCCACAGAGGAGCCCTGGAGTCAGTGAGAGTGTGTGTATCTCCCAGTTGTTCCTATCCAGGATCATGCAGTCAGGGCATTTATACTGTCTCATTGGTCAGACCCAAGGAGACATATATTTTTAGGAAACTCTGGTTCCCTGGTACACAGGACATAGGGGCAGTCCTTCTCCAACAAAGAGTCTAAGTTGCTGGCTATGAGGAGCTGGTGTGCACCAGATGGCAGAGCCTGAGCACATCTCTTCCAGTATCATAAGGTTTTCCAGATAAATGTTAAATATGTTAATATAAGAAGCACTTCAAGAAAACGTCCTATGTTCCCAACCTATGGGCTGGGTAGAACTGTTGCAAAGAGTCTCCAGCCAACAAGCTTTGTTCTACCTAAATAATATCCTCAGCTACACTCTAATTGTTTTTAAAATGTATGTAGATGCTATTGTGGTTGATAAAATGCAACTTGACTTCCAAAGTGTTACTGAATTAATACACATTGCAGTTTTTATATTATTTTAGTATAGAGGGATATAAAAGGCATCCCTGTTATCATTTGGAAGACCTTGACTTTTTTGTGTGTTGTAAAGGCATTTTGAGGCTCAGAATTGTGGGAGCCCTAATGAAAATCTTTGTAAATTCTTTATCACTAAAATATAACTTTTTTTCACAACTGAGATGGAAAAAAAATGAAACGAAGGAAACGATATAATACTTCTTAGCGTAAATAGTTATTCAAGTTGGATGAAGCATACTGAGAAATTTTCTTGGGTCTCGAGACAAGAGCCCTGGCTCTGAGCAAGTCACACCCCCAATTTCTATGTATTTCTTGAATAACATATTATTTTCCTGCTTCAAGCTATGGATACCAGGGAAAAGGCAGCTATAAGACGTTTTAGTGAATATAATACACTGTCACTATAAAAAGTGTTTGCTGTTATAAAACATTGTTTCTCACTTCATTTCACATAATCATAACCCATTAGGCATCTCTGGTTTTGACCTTCAATAAATATCTGAGGACACAAAGAAAGCTGCAGATGATATAATGGATTTCTCTACTTCCAATTTGTTGGAGGAAAAAAAACTTCCCTTAGGTTCTTTGATCCTCATTTCCATTTCTTTCTTTCTGGTGTGGTTACCCTTTTCAAGTACACACTATTTTTACATCTGTGTTCTAATTCTGTCAGGTTCAATGAAAATGATTATGCCAGCATGGTATTTAACACATGATTTCTCAGCAACTGGCCAAATCACCGGCATTTTGTGGAACTTTTCCTTTTCCCTGGGCATGACCCTGGGGAGATTACTCCAGAAATGTTTTTAATGGGCTCCAAAGTAAAAGCCCACTCCCTCAGCATTCCAAAACTCAGAATCTTTTACATTTGAAATGATTCTTCCCCACCCCTTTCTTCTGCAAATAAAGATGGGTTTGTCCTCTTTAATGGCCTGACTTTTATTAACATATTTTTCACAGACTTCATCAGAAGTTTTTAACCAAGGATGATGGTGCCCTGGAGGAGTCATTTGCGATCATAACTGAGGGACTGGGGAGGATAGTGGCATCCAGAGGGTACCTGTACAGGACAGACCCCCCCAACAACAAAGAATTATCCAGCCCAAATGCCAATAGTGCCAACATCGAGAAATCTTCACCTAGATTAAGATGTTGCCTCCATGTTTTTGAATCAGTGGATGCTGGCTATAGTTTATAAGCTGTAGCAGCTCAGATATTAAAATCAGCCCGTAGGTTTCCACTCAGTGAGAAGAAAATAAGATCAAAACAGACCAGTAGGCCTTGGCTTCCTCACCCCTCTACCACGTGGGAGTCAGATACTTGTCCTTGAGCTTATGAGAAAAAGCCTAAACACCAGGGTTCTGTATGCTTCATACCCTGGGTCACTAGTTGGGTCAGAGTAAGGTGACTGAGTCTCTCATCATTTCCTCCAGCAGGTGGTTAATTATGAAGAAAGGTCTCTGCATGAACTTAAAATTTCAGCTGTCTCCCCAAGCAAGTTGTCTGTGCGCGGGGAACATCTCTTTTGATTCAAGCTACCAGAAACTGATTATGCTTGAGCCACATATGCTCTTTGCAGAGCAAGGCTTCCCAGGCAGAGAAAAGCCATGAAATTTCATAAGCACCACAGAGTGCTAAAAATTTGGATGGCAAACGCACAGATGCTGCCATCAATATCCTCAGGCTCCGAACCGCTATTAACATCAGGCATACATACTATGACTTTATTTCCTAAACTACATAGATAGTGCTTAAATGTATGGATTTATTATCACATTTGGCATATTTTATTTATAGCATAAGAAAGGTGAAACATTCTGCAGCATTGCATGTTAAGATTAGGATTTATCGTCCCGGAATCCTTGAACAATTTTATCAAAAGCCCATTTCTAGGTGGTGTTTTTCTGCAATAAATCATACAGCAAGAATCTATCAGTGGACACCAGGAAGAGATAAATGAGTGTACAGGAAAGAGGGTCATCACAGATTTTTTTTTTCTGTATCATGACCTGTCATTGGCAGAAATCCATTTGTTATGGTTCACAGATGATTTTTTTACCTACTCGCTGTGTTTTCTGTTCAGGATGTTAGCTAAGATAAAATGAAAACCGGGCAAAGTGTAAGCTATCAAAATCCATGAAGACAGACATAACTTAAAGATCACAAGACACAAAGTATCCATTTTTTCTCCTCCTATTTAGATCCTATTCTTAAAAATACCTTTTTGAAATGTAAATTTTTAAAGTAACTGTTCTACTCAGGTACATGAGAATATAATTAATAGAAAAGCAGATTCTATTGCAGACTGGAACTTTGTCCTGGAATGTTCTTTTAGCAGAAAAGAAGAAGGAGTATCTAATAGTTGTTAAGTTGCTGTCAAGTATCCCCTGGGTAAGTTCTCTGTTCTCACATGCTTTATCTCATTTAATCTGTAATAAGGACCCTATAATTTAGAACAAGACCAGGGACAGTGAAGAAATGCATGCTAAACACCAGGCTAAATCTAAGAATAATCTTCATGAAGTTGCTACCACCATTATAACTGAATTTACATTTAATTGAAAGAATTCATTAAAATGTATTTTTATGGTTCCTTCTTCATTATATATATTTTACTGCTCCCTCCCCACCCCCCACAAGCTGTTTAGGCAAAGGAAATCCTGTGAAATGAGTTTCCAACTTCTTAAAATGAAAAGTATACATTGAATGAATGCTGTGTTTCCACAAGAATATTCAAAGGTTTGTTTTTTTGGAAGAGAGCCCGGGTACACTCATCTCTGTACACTATGGGATGAGGTCCATCAACTCGAGATAATGCTACATGACACCCTCAAACTCTTGGGTTCAAGTGATCCTCCTGCCTCAGCTTCCTGAGTAGCTCAAACTACAGGTGCCTATCACCATGCCCAGCTATTTTTTTTTCTACTTTTAGTAGAGACATTTGAAAAAATTCTCATTATCCCTTATTATCAGAGAAATGCAAATCAAAACCACCCTTAGATATCACCTAACCCCAGCGAGAATGGCCCACATCACAAAGACTCAAAGTTGCAGATGCTGGCATGGTTGTGGAGAGAAGGAAACACTTTTACACTGCTGGTGGGACTGCAAAGTAACATAGCCCTTTTGGAAGGATGTATGGAGAATCCTCAAAGAACTCAAACTAGACCTCCCATCTTATAATCCCATTAATGGGCATCTACCCAGAAGAAAAAAAAATCATTTTATCATAAGGACATTTGCACTACACTGTTTATTGAAGCTCAATTTACAATTACCAAATTGTGGAAACAACCTAAATGCTCGCCAATCCAGGAATGGATTAACAAGCTGTGGTCCTGAGAGGGTCGCGCTGTCCTGCCAGTCGCGCCAGCCTCCAGGGCTTTGGCGGCAGGTGGGGGCAGTTGACTTCTGCTAGGGCAAGTCGAACAGCTGCGCGTCTGCCTCCTGGGGCCTCCTGGCCCTGGATCACCACCAGCTCCTGCCTGAGAGGGTCGCTGGGGAGGGTCACACAGATGCACACCCGCCTCCCGGGGCCTTGCCAGCTTGCAGTCACCAGCAGCTCCTGCCTGGGAGGGTTGCGACATTCCATCAGACGGGCATCTGCTTCCGGGTCCTTGGTCGCCAGTAAGGACAACTGTCCTCCACAGGGACAGGTTGCACCCGCCTCCCAGGGCCTTGAGGGGGACACTGACTCCTGCAGGGGTGGGCTGCATCACCCTGCCTGCTGGCTCCGCCTCCCAGGGTCTTGCCAGGTTGTGCCCAGGAGAAAACTAGAAGCAGCCACTGGCAGAACAGTTATAGGGACGTTTTCCAAAAGGTGTGAATTCAACAATGGGTTGGAATCAGCGGAAAAACTCTGACGACCAGAATAACC
>CAUYQV010121562.1:0-13330 GCA_963574575.1 Galagoides demidoff
TCATCCCCATTGAATGCCTTAAGCTCAGGCCCGTGACTCACCTGTGAGCTCAGGTCATTCGGGAAGAGGTGGAGTAGACTGACCATTTATACAAAGCTCAGACTTATTTAATTCTCATAGACATTTTGTTTAGTGCTTGAACCCAAAAGTAGAAGTAGCAATAAGCTCCTGTACCTGCTGCCTTAATCCGTGAAAGGTGGCAATGGGCTCTGCAGCCTGGGGCACGGCATCCTCTGCGTACAGGTGAATGTCGTCCTGGACGCTCTGGGCTGGCCAGAATCCAACCACACCCCTGGCTTGGAGCTTCTTTTGACTAATCAGTGTGTTCAGCATATTTTGGGCATCATCGTAGACCTTTCTGGCCTCTTCACCTATTAGAAAAATATAATAAAAATTAATTTAAAGATGTCAAATATAACCAGCAATGATGCTTCTTTTTAAAACCACCAATCCTCCTGAGTCATCCTGCTCCCTCGCCCTTCTCTACCCGTGTTCACATTCTCCTGGTGGGGCAGCCAGGGGCTGGCGGCTCCTACTGAGTGCAGCTCCCACAGTCTGCTCCCCTGGCCCAAGCCACTTAAATTTTTCCATTTAACAAAAGGCAGACCGCCAAGCTGTGGCTCTCCCAAGCAGCCCGTCAGACAAAGGGTGAGGAAAAGCAGGCCAGATTCCTCACTCACTGACGTTCCTCATGCACATACAACTCCACTGATGTCACAGTGACCCCTGGGGACACGGTAGGGTGAGGAGTGAAGTCTGGCCCCAAATCCTCATAGTGGCTTCAGCACTGCACGTGGACAGCCCACACTGGACCTGCACAGTGGGAGCTGGGCTGGCAGGACACCCTCCCTCTTGGTTTCAGTGTCTGCACACTCGGGGCTCCGCTGCCTGGCCCCCAGTGAGGAGCTTGTCCTGCAGCCCCTTGGCTGCTTTGCTGTGACGACTCAGGAGTAACGCCGTGAGAACCCCTCGTCACTGCTACGCTCCTAACTACCCTGGACTTCTGAGTCTCAGCATCCTGACACAAAGATCCGAGACCCCTCTCACAAACTGGCAAGAGGCCAGTCTCTCAGGCTCTTCTTTGCCCTCACCTTGCGCTCCTACGAGTCCACCCTACCTCTCACTCCGACCTGGCTGCTACCCGTTCCTTTGAATGGTTTCACATTTTGATTCCATGTCTGGAGGGAGGTGAGGCTAGAAGTGAGGGTGGCAATTTACTGGGTCAACCCAGTAATTCTGCACTGGAATTCTCTAGTCTGTCGCCCAAACCCTCTTCTCCTCCCTAGTGCTCCAGGCACAATGGACCCTACGCTTCCCCAAACAGGCACATGTGTCCACGCTTCTCACACTGTCTCCTGCTCAGAATGTCTTTCCCTCCACTGCCACCTCGTGTCCTTAATGTCAGCCTCAGTAACTCCCACTGTATCTTCAAAAAGCAGCTTAAACACCACCTCCTCCAAGAAGCCTTCCCAGGCCTCCCAGACCACACTATCTCCTCCTCTTGTGTCTGCAGGAGCCTGGACTAGGCCGGCAGCAGGTAGTGGGCAAACAACCCATTACAGCTGCTGAGCCGGCTGGTTGGGTCCTGGACGGCAGGGATTATACTATCTTCTCTGTTTATCTCTTGTGTCCAGCACAGAGCCCAGGATGTAACCAACATCAATAAATATTTATTAAAAAGAATAAGTGAAAGACAAAATTTAGTCAATATAAGGACTGATCTAGCAAGTTTAAAAACCACCAAAAAGGGGGCGGCACCTGTGGCTCAGCTGGTAGGGCGCTGGCCCCATGTACCAAGGGTGGTGGGTTCAAACCCAGCCCCAGCCAAACTGCAACAACAACAACAAAAATAACCAGGCTTTGTGGTAGGCACCTGTAATCCCAGATACTTGGGAGGCTGAGGAAAGAGAATCACCTAAGCCCAGGACTTGGAGGTTGCTGTGAGCTGTGACACCACAGAACTCTACAGAGGGCAATAAAGTGAGACTGTCTCTTAAAAAAAAAAACACTAAAAAGTTGAGCAAATAAACAACATGAAAGCAGCTATAGTCTACAGAATCCACAATCTAATCCACTGCTCAGGAAGAATTCTTGTCTTCAAAGTCGCAGTGTGACATCCTGAACATCAGAGGCAGGAAGGAGGGACTTACTGAACTAACCTACTGTCTTGTCGTTAAATATCTTGGGAAAGCCTCGGTTCGGGTACTTGCCCCGGAGCTGCCAGACATCAAAGAAAGGCTTCCAGTCAATGTAGTCCACCAGCTTCTGCAGGTCATAGTCGGCAAAGACTCGGGTCCCAGTAAACGTGGGCTTCACTGCAAGAGAGAAACACGCCTGTCGACCCTGATGCGGGGCCTGGGGCTGAGCCTCCTCTTGCTGGCACCTTGCCTGAGGGAGGCGTCCTTGCCAGCTCCTCTGCTCTGCCAACGCCCATGCTCTGCCTCCCTCCTGTCACTCGTGGGAGTTGTTTTACAAAGAGGAGAACTTTAAATTATCTCAGAGGAGTAATTCTGCACTGGATCTGAAATAAAACTATTTTTCCCGTGCAGCTGATGGACTACACCACCCTTGGAAACTGTTCCCTCAACTCATCCATCCCCACTCCCAGCCCAAGAAGAAAACAAAGATCTAGGTTAATCTCCACTTGTACCAGTGAAGACAGTGCTGACATAAAGGACACTGCAGAAAGACAGACGGAGTCAGCTACTGAGAGAAAGTTCCAAAAGGAAACCATCATCTGTACTGCCTGCTGATACATGCACATAGAGTATAGGGACAGGGTGGGAATGAAATCCCAACTTCAGGGTCATTTCTGCAAGAGAGGAAGGGGACTTCCTCTACATGGGACTTCCACTACATGTGTATTATTTAAAAAAACAACAACAACAGGTGGTGGGTTATTTCTTAAGCTGGCTAGAGGGCATACATGGATGCTTAATATATTGTTCTTTGGAGTCTAAAACATATCATTTAAATAATGATGACAATTCCAGAGACAGACAGTGCTACTGAGCTTTCTGGGACACTGAGGGCTGCAATAACCACCAGCCCGTGGTGGGGTTGGCACCCCGGACTCAGGCCTGATGTAGCAGGGCCAGGCCCGAGTCTGAGGTGCTGACCCCGCTGCCTGCTGCCACCTGTAACTGGGAATAAGAGAACTTCCTAGCTGCCAATCTGAGTGCTCGCGAGAACACAGAAGTCTCTAGTACTTTTCTCATTTGACAGTACAATGAGAAATGAGAGTAAAGGAGAAGTATGAGCAGCTCCTGGATTCGGCCTGGGAACCTCCACCTTTTCGAGGTTGGTGGCAGGAGCTCGTTCCTATCTGCTCCTAGCCACTGCGCAGCTGCACTGGACAATCCCTTCTCTGTAAATATCCCATTACACTCATCTCTTTGGTAACGAAGTCTGTACAGTCCCCTAGCAGAGAAACTAACAGCACGTACAGATACGTCCTTGACTGAAGTGTCCCCCTGCCTGGGAGGGCAGGGAGAGGATGCCGCCGCAGAGCCCGTGGGGGACACCCTCTCGACCAGAGTTAAGAGAGGCCTGAGGTTTTACCACCCAGGCCCTCGGGACAAGACCAGCCTTTCTCCCGGAATCAACTCCCCTTAACCACCCTAAGGCAGGCTGTACCTCAGGGCTCCACACCCCTCAGGCAGCGGCCAGAGCCCCAGAGTGGCCCTAAGCTGGGGATTAAAGTGGCCACTCAAACAGTATCCCCACTGCTCCTGGGTACTGTGGGCTGAGAACTATTTCCCTCCAAAACAGCAAAATATGTTTGGCTGTCTGACTTGTCAAAACAGACTTGCCCTGTGTTATGATTCCATTTCATAGTGGAAAATAACAAATAATCCAAGCTTGGACTAGATGGTGACTTCTATTTTCTCAAAGGGTTTCATGTAGCATCTTATTTTGCCCTCACAGCATTTCCATTAGAAACTGTCAAGTGTGGAACAAGCTCAAGGTCACTTAGTGAGTCATAACCAGAAGCCAGGGTGAGAACCCCAGCCTCCCGGCTCCCAATACGGCAGCTTTCTGCTAAACTGCACCAAACTCAGCGGGGATGAAACTGAGCCAAGCACACCTACATTTCCAATTTCATCCTCTCAACTCTGCCGAGCACGTGCAGAACACAGATGTCATAAGCAAAGACAGCTGATTTGAGATATTAGCTTGGAAATACCAATTCAATTAATATAATCCCGGTTCTGTCTTGGTTTCGCATTTGTATCTCATGCCTCTCCGAGCCTGTCAAAACACCTTACACATTTTACGAGCGCGTGCCTACCTGAGGCAAGAAGGGTGGCTAGAAATTCAAAGGGAAGAAACCAAATAAAAGAAATAAAAAGAGAAGGGAGCACCCAGAGAGGGAACGAGAGACAGAAACAGCAAACCCAGCTTTGCTGCAGTGTCCAGAGCCGTGTGAAATGGGAAGGCATGCCCTATTTCCAGACATTCCACGTCTGCCCTTGGGTGGGCCTGCCAGCTACCCAGGCCACTTCAGGTGACAGTGCCACCCAGGCCGGTCTCCAGAGAGCCTACTTCAAGCTGCGGGAGGCCCGCTCCAGCCCAGCACAGAGGGAAGAGTGTGAGTTTAGAACACAGACCTGAGAATCCCAGAAACCTTTCAAGTTAGCAAGTCAGTTTCATCTGTTTTTTTCAGTTAATAGTTAATCCCCAGGTTGGCTAACGGAGCTGTCTGAAGGACTCAGCGAGCTGCTACAGGCTCAAACATGGCACCTGTTTCCTTTTTTCAATCATCAGGGTCACTGATCATCATTACCCACAGCTCAGAGTTACTAGCTGCTGGTTTGACTTGGTACTGGAAGGGCAAGCACCTCCCCAGCCCAGCCTTAGCGATCACATTCAGTCTCTCTCTAGTCAACGACCAAACAGACCTGGGCAAGGTTCAGACAGCCAATCAATACGGAAACCATTTTTCCTGGCTTGACTTAAGGATAAATATCTCTTCTCCTGTTATAAAACAAAGAAAAGTTATTTAGTGAAGACTCTTAGCTTTTCCACTACTACTATGAAAAAACATGTCCAAGAAAGCCAGTGATTGCAGAAAACAAATGCTTTTACCAATGAAAATCTTTATCCTAAAACACTTTTCTATCCAATTGGGCTCACACTGGCCCCAGAATAATAAAGATTCATGAGCCTTATTCATTAATTGCTGATATGTAATAAGGTGGCGCTGCAGCCTGAATCGAGGTACTGGAGAGGTCTCCTGCCTGGACTTCTAGAACACTTGAGGGAGGGTGTTGGCTGGCCTGCCACTGACCTCTCTGAGGGCCACAGGGAGAAGGAAGGAACTATTCACCATGGGCAAACTTAAAGAGAGAGAAACCCGCCCACAGCGTCTTGGGCTGGCCAGCACCTCAGAAACAAAACGTCTGTTTTCTCCTGCTTATCTCATTTCCCTTGCCTAGCAACTCCCCAAATTCCACCCACCACCCCCACTGCTGTTCTGCCACAAGCCCAGAAGGCAGATAACCAGAGAGAAATAGCCCAGTGACTTCTAAAGAGTAATTATGCCTGTTCTCCATGGATTCCCTGAAGCTTATCTCCAGAGGGACAGTTCCTGAAATATTATTTTGTGCAGTCAGTGCTGGGCGGTCAGGGAGAGAGGCTTACAAGGGTCCTGTCTCATGTCTCCATTTTCGCCCATTATTTCCTCAAGAACAGGGATCTGTGGGAGGATTTCGGATCCTGTTTCAGCTCCTGTTCCCCCGCCGGGTAGGAGCTCATGTTTTATTCATTCCCATCACTCTGGTATCTAGCACAGTACTTAACACCCACTGCTAGCCACTAACTGTTTGCTGAATAAATAACATTCATTTTAATAGAACCGAAAATTAGTGGGGAACTCAGACAATGAAGACGTCTGACCTGAACTAGAAGACAGAACTTCTCTAAAAGGACAGGAACTTTTTATTTCCTCAAAGCAGTTTTTTAAAAAGTCATTAGAAACTGCAGGATCATTTTATTGCCCAAACTAGCAAAGACTGGTCTCTGTCACTCACCTTGAGAGACTCGTAATGGTCTTGTCTAATATCTTCATATTCCTCCATGATTTCCTCAAAGTATTCATCCTTTAGATTTTCGTCTAACAATTGAGAACACTGAAAATGCAAGATAAACATGGAGCCCAGAGCAGCACAGGAAGATGAGAGCCGGCAGTAACAGGAAGCCTAACTTCCCCTCCTCCCTCTCTACCAACTGCCATGATTCCTGCCTGGTGAGCTGTAAAGGGTGAACTCAGTGTGCCTGGGATGTTCAAACCCTGCACAAACCAAAGAAAGGCCTGGCCCTTACTGGTTCCTGGGACATAAGCCCTTGGGATAATCTGCCTGATAAGAGCATCCTTGTAAACCTGGGGCCCGTGCCAGGTACTTTGTGCTAACAATCTGATTTAAGGCAGAAGTTCTTGGCTCGTATTTTACCTCTGGAGAGGTTGAAAAGTGAGTAAGGCAGGCTAGACGTCCAGGCCCATCTGACCAATCCCCACTAAAAACTCAGGATGCCAAGGCTCAGGGGAGCTTCTTGTCTGGTAAGGTTTCTTAGAATTAAGCATTACCCATCTTATTCAAGGGGGAGTGACACTTGGAATCTTGGGCCTGGTTTCTCCTGGATTCCATCTCACACGCCTTTTGGCTTTGCTGATTTTAATCTGTATCTTTTCAGGATAATAAACTGTGTTTTTGTTGTATAACAGCATTTCTGAGTTCTGTGTGTCCTTTGAGTAAACATTGAACTTGAAGGTGGTGGTCCAGGGGACCCCGATATCCTGGGTTAGGTACCCCCCTCTAGTGTTTAATAAATACTCTGTTCATCTATCACTGCACATTCCACAGGCTGGTGGTATCAGCTTGTGCATCCACTTGCCTTACTGGAAAGCCCTTTGAGAGCTGGAATCACCTGTTAACACCTCTGGTACCTAGCTCAGTGCCTGCACATACCAGGTGAATCCTCACAAAATGCTCAAGGAATGAGGCCAAGCTTCCCAGTCACCCATGAACTTGCGTTAGAATAAAAAGGAAACCAATAATCTGAGAAAATGTGAGGCTATTCATTCAACTCTAAAACTAGAATCAGTTAAATATTATTGGTGACTGTGGTTATCAAGTATATCAAAAGTATAAAGAAGAAATGGCTGCTCTGATCATAACATTTAAAAAAATCCACAGTCCTGCCCCATCCCTGCATTCTCCAGCAGAATTTTTCTAGTACACAAAAAGTTTAATATCTTCATCTAAAATTGAGGAAGTTAGATTGGATGATGGCTAAAACAACTACCAGCTTTAAAAATCTATAATCTGGCTGGGCCTGGTGGCTCACGCCTATAATCCCAACACTTTGGGAAGCTGAGGTACAGGAGGATAGCTTGAGGTTAGGAGTTCGAGACCAGCCTGGGCAATATAGTAAGACCCAATCAATCTCCACAAAAAAAAATGAATAAAATTAGCCAGGCCTGTTACCACCA
Source organism: Galagoides demidoff (assembly GCA_963574575.1). Classification (NCBI taxonomy): domain Eukaryota; kingdom Metazoa; phylum Chordata; class Mammalia; order Primates; family Galagidae; genus Galagoides; species Galagoides demidoff. The sequence goes on from CAUYQV010121562.1 coordinate 7,493, forward strand.
GCCTGCAGTCCTAGCTGCTGGAGAGGCTGAGGCAGGAGTATGGCTTAAGCCTGGGCGTTCAAGGCTGCAGCTATATTAGTACCTGGGTGACAGACTGATATCATTTCTCTTAAAAAAAGAAAAAAAGAAGAAGAAAGTCTACAATTCTAGGTGAGTTTTCTAAGTATTTCTAATAAAAATCTAATTACCTATCAGTTAGTATAAAAAGCAAAATCTCTTCATTAAGGCATGTAATCAGAGAAGGCCACTGTGGCAGGTGTAAAAAGGGTCCCCAGATGGCGCTTATGGTCCCAAACATACAGCCTTACATTAAACTCACCTCAGGAATCCAACACAGCTCAATGAAAGCAGGGAGGATGTGCTTACTCTTGAATTCCCCCAAAATAAATTGTAAACAATGTTTTAAAACATTATTATATTCTGGTAGATAGTCACTCTAAGAAAAACCCAGATGTGCCCAACGACCAAAGAGACACCCGGGCACTGGTTCCACTAGGTAGACAGACACACCAGGACAGGTCACAGGGACTTTCTACACCTTCATGGAGACCCTTGCTCTGTCCAGGCCCCTTTCCTGTCCAGCCTGACTTGCTTGAAGAGGACAATTTCAAGGCCAATATCCAAACTAACCTATACAACACTTCCACAAAAAAAATCACAAAAAAATCATGCCAGCCACTGAGACATATTACAGCTTTTATTTTCCTTCATTCAAAAAGTGTTTCTATAGCAACAGCCATACAAGGAGAGGACGTAAGTTGGCAAGAAATTTTATAACTTAATAAAATGAATTAAATATTGGAACCATGTTTTTTTCTTTCTTTCCTTCTTTCTTTTTTGGGGGGGAACAGAGTCTCACTTTGTTGGCCCTGGGTAGAGTGCTGTAGCATCACAGTTCACAGCAACCTCAAACTCTTGGGCTTAAGCAATTCTCTTGCCTCAGCCTCCCAAATAGCTGGGACTACAGGCGCCTGCCACAACGACCGGCTATTTTTTTTAGAGATGGTGTTTCGCTTTGGCTCAGGCTGGTCTCGAACCTGTGAGCTCAGGCAATCTACCTGCCTTGGCCTCCCAAGTGCAGGGATGACAGGTATGAGCCACTGTGCCCAGCCCCATGTTTTTTTCTTAAAGAAGAAAGGAGAGAAAGCAAGGGGAGTCCTCAGGTCTGAATCTCCCATCCGTAAGTACAGCTTTTGCCATAGCTTGTTAGAGTCTTTCAAATACGTGAGACAGTTGCTAAAGCGAGGTGCTGTTCCCTGTTCATTTCAGTTAGATCAAAAGACTCTGAGCCAAAGAGCCAATAGCCAACTGAGACCAATTATGCTACTGTCTCCCCCGCCAAGTATCACTAGCGGTTACCAAAATGATTTATCATCTGACTTACGTTTGAGTAATTTCAAAAAGTGGCCATTTCTTTATGAGAAGAGCTAAATACTGCTGGCGGGCTGGCTGAACCAAACTGTAAAGGGTACGAGTGCCCACTCCCCATCCCCTGCCTGGCCGTCAGCTCGGCCCCTGCTGCTCTAACTCCCGGAGGCCGTCCTCCAAACATGGAACAAGGGGCCTCAGAAAATGCCAGTACTGTGTGCGCTAATCACACTAATGGGTCCGACAGCCTTGTCTCCAAGTGGAAAACATTCAGGGGTGTTCACTGGCAACATTTGAAAATAGCAACAAATGTTAAAAAAAAAAAAAAAGGTCCACTGGCCACTTAACCATGGACTTGATGATATATAAAGGCTATCTGGAAAGTATCCCGCCATTGTTAACACTATTAAGTTTTCATATTACATGGCTAGATACTTTCTGGACAGCCTTCATTTGCCCCTATGAAACACAGTCCAAAAATAAGATTGTTTTAAAATTGAGGCACAGGGCAGTACCTGGGGCTCAAAGGAGTGGGGCGCCAGCCCCATATACCAGAGGTGGTGGGTTCAAACCCAGCCCCAGTCAAAAGCTGCAAAAAAAAAAAAATAATAATAATAATAAATAAAAATAAAATGAAATTGAGGTACAGAAATGTGGCTTTATTTGCACATTAGCCTACAACAAAAAATTAAAAACTGCAATTCTACAATCCCAATCTGATTTAATTTTCTTTTTTAATAAAGCAGAATTGTTAAGAATTGCTGAGAATCAAGTGTAATTTAGCAGTGAGTAAGATTGCTGAGAATCAAGTGTAATTTAGCAGTGAGTAAGATCACTTGCACTCAAGTCCCATATCCTTCATGGATGTGTGGTCTCAGGAGAGTGGCCTCTTTGTCCCTGATTCCTGATCTCTAAAATAGGGATAATAGAAATATCTCACAATAAAAGAAAATAGTGACTAATTCTCACATAAATTGGATTTAATTTTGACCAAAGTACATTACTTAAACCTTAATTTTTAATTCAACTTGTTAATATGTTGTTAAGGATATTGCATCCTCATTTATAAGTGAAATGTGTTTGTAATTTCCCCTTTATAATAATATATTTTCTCCAATTTTAATATCAAGTGTCTCCAGATTAAGTAGAATGATTTTGAAGTATTCTTTTTCTATTGTCTATAAGATTTGGCATGATCTGTTTTTTGAAATTATCTTTTACTTTTATTTATAAATATTAGTCATCTATTTTTTGAGACCTTGGGGAAAAAATCATAAGAAGAAGTTAATTGATGACTCCATACTGAACCTCAGAGTCAAAGCATTCTATAATAGACATCCTCTTATCTGACAATGTGGATGTTACTTTCTTTGCATTATTATTATGATTGCTTAATATACTGATGTAGCAATCGTCTGATTTCTTTTCTGAATGTATTTATCTTTGTTCATTCTTTATGAGGTTTTTGTTTCTAGTCCTTATCTTAAACATTGTTATTGTTATTAAAAAAAAATCTCATGAGGTTATTCTGAGGATTAAATAAAATAATCCATTCAAAGCACAGTATCTGGCACACTACGAATTTTCAACAATGTTGGCAATTACTGAGTAACTTTCACGTAAATAAATCCACATGTCTGAAAGAATTCCCTCAGAAGAAGCTAAGAAAATGTGGGCACCACCTAGTCCATGAGGCCTCCTCAGTAACTTTTTTGGCCTGCAAAATCAAAGGCTGCATAGAGCTTTTCCAAAGGTTTCCACACTGTGCTCCTTCAGTGAACAGTAAGAATGGGACAAAGGACGGAAGGGGCTATGTGGCTCTTTTCTGTACCACACTGAGTTTCCAGGTGAGATGTCACTTGCGGGGTTCTGCAGCTAAAACCAACTTGGAAACCACTGGACCACATGGTCTCTGAGCTGCCCCCCAGTTATAACCTATTATTCAGAAAAAACAAGAAAACCTATAACAAGATAGAACATCAGGCTCCACTAAGGGAGAAAAGCAGGTAAAGACACTTGGGCGAGTTATGTATTTACTTACTTATGTACTTATTTAGAGACAAAGTCTCGCTCTGTCACCCAGGCTAGAGTACTAAAGGCTTCAGCCTAGCTCATAGCAACCTCAAACTCCTGTGCTCAAGCAATCCTCCTGCCTCAGCCTTCCAAGTAGCTAGGACTACAGGCATGAACCACCATGCCCACCTAATTTTTCTGTTTTTAGTAGAGATGGCGTCTCACTCTTGCCCAGGCTGCCTTGGCCTCCCAGAGTGCCAGGATTATAGGAGTGAGCCACAGCAGCTGGCCACAAGTTGTTTATTATTATTCATGGAGAAACAGAATCTATTATTCTGGCTTTTAAATACCCACTGAATGTTGTTCTGTCTTTGGGTAGCAGCAACCAGGTTGTTCTCAAGTGAGGTGTTTTTCTATCTGGAAAGATGTTTTTTAAATACTTGAAAACTTGACCAACTCTGGCAGTGGTCACCTAAGCGCCTATTCATATTTGTTAAGAGGGTAAAATCTCTCTGCCTGGGTTGGTGTCCAGGTCAAAGGTACCTTGGGGTCACCTGTGTCTGCTGCTCAGCTCTGCAGTGATAGGACTTGGTCCCTGGGACCTCCCTCCTTCCAGGGAGGCAGAGCTGCAGGGGCCACCACAGGCTGCTGATTTACCTTTCTTTAATAAAAATGCATGTAGGGCGGCGCCTGTGGCTCTGTGAGAAAGGACGCCAGCCCCATACACCAAGGGTGGCGGGTTCAAACCCGGCCCCAGCCAAACTGCAACAAAAAAATAGCCGGCTGCCTATAGTCCTCGCTACTCGGGAGGCTGAGGCAAGAGAATCACCTAAGCCCAAGAGCTGGAGATTGCTGTGAGCTGTGACTTCACATCACTCTAAGGGCAACAAAGTGAGACTCTGTCTCTAAAAAAATGAATGGAAATGAGTAGGTCCTGAGTGACACCTCACCTCTTAACACTCTCTGTTTCTTTTACACACCTGATAAGAACGTGGCCCCATACTCACCACCACCACACTCTTAGATGCGTCCAGGACATGGATCACAGGCGCACTGTACCTCGGAGCTATTTTAACTGCTGTGTGGGTTCTGAAAAGAGAGGTCAGAAAGAAACACACATCCATCAGCACTGATAGCCCCTATACAACTCTTGTTCAGAACTATTACAGATAATGTGTATCCACAGTATCTTCCAGGGAAAGATTTCAAGGGACTTAAACGAATATTGAACTTCAAATTTCCCTTGTAAAACACGAGTGACAGATGGGGAAACCAAGCACAGGCTATACAGAAAAATCAGAAAGATTTGTCCTCAGTTCTCCCAACCAGGGACTGAGCCCACAGTCCAGGGCTCATTGGCAGCCTGTCTGACCTCAGAGAAATATTTACTGCCATCATGGTCAAGTTGAATTGCTTCCTCCAAATGAGGTGGGATACCAGCCAGGGCCCGTGAGGAACCAGGAACCAGGCAGAGGACACAGGACGCAACTGTAGCACAGCTGCTCCCCTATTCATGGAGGAAGCCCAACATTCCATGGCCCTCATCCTACACTGTAGTTAAAGTAAGGAGCCCCAAACCTGAAATTCAACAGAAAATAATACAGACAGGCAAAAGCAAGACAAATATTTTATACTAAGATTGGCTCAGCTCCAAACCCCAAACTTCATTGCCAAACTTGAAAATGTTGGTACTGAGAAAAAGCACCCTTTAATCCTTAAAATTACCTAATTAACTAAACTGTAAGACAAATTGCCCTCTGATTACTGGATGTTTATAGCCATAGGGCAAGCCACCTATCTACTGTTTCATGATAGAACATAACAAATTAAAATGACTGAAAATGTGACTGGCATCCCTTACAGAGGTTGCACCGGGGCCCTGGCGATGGGGACAAGTGTGGAGTGGTCATGATTCCACTTAGGGGCGGTCCTCTCTTTCTGTCTTCCCCTCACAGTAGCAGCAGTCTTCCCCCAAGTTGTGTCCTTTCATAATCTTTCCCCTCAACTAAAATGTAGTTTTGTTTGGAATGTTATCCAGAATAAGTTATTACATGAGAAAGAAACGAAGTAGCAGGACATTATGTTTAATGCAATTTCGTTTTTCTAAAACACCACCACTGTCAACCAACATCATGCCTAAGTTTAAAAAACACAGAAGGATGTATCTACGCTAGTACTATGGGGCTCAGAGGTCAAACTGAAGGTGGGGAGAGAGACGCAATCTTTACATTCTTCTGAGTTGTTAGACACATCTAGTAAGTGTAGACTAAAGAGCTAATTTTTTAAAACCAGGAGACTATTAAAAGTGTCACATCTAAAGTCTCCCTAAAAAGAAAAGCCCAGGACCAGATGGCTTCACATCAGAATTCTACCAAACCTTTAAAGAGGAACTAGTTCCCATACTACTCAACCTTTTCCAAAATATAGAAAGAGATGGAATATTACCCAACACATTCT
>CAUYQV010121564.1:0-21057 GCA_963574575.1 Galagoides demidoff
AATGTGTTGATACAATGATTAACCAAATGATATGAAAGTTATGTTAACCAGCTTGATGAAGATGTTTCAAATTGTATATGAAACAGCACAATGTACCCCATGTTTGCATCAATGTACACAGAAATCAATTAATAAAAAAAATAAATAAATAAATAAAAATAAAAAAAAAAAAAAAAAGAAAGTCCAACAACAATCAGGTCACTAAAAAGAACTAAGTTAAAATACAATACGATTGCTGTTTTAATAAGAACTGATAATTTGGACATAGATAGATACAAAGGAAAAGGCACAAGAAGACAAAGATCTACAAATCAAAGACACTTGGAATTCCTTAATCGTGGACTCGGGTCTCCAAAATTGTGACAAAATCAATGTGTGTTGTTCAGCATCAAGTCAGTGGTATTACATTATGGCAGCTCTAGAAAATTAATATACCAAACATGTGGTCACTTATCAATGTACTTAATTAATTAAACAAATTTAAATTAATTAATTTAGATGGCTTAATTAACTTAATGGAATAGCATATGCTGCCAAATAAAATAAAATTTTATTTTTCAAAGAACTTGAATAAAAAGTATCAAAAACTGTTGACAAACAGGAATTAAAACTGCAATATAAAATGAGAACATAACAACACACAATCTCCGGCCATTAAAATGTATTAAATGCTGCCAAAGCTGTGATCAGGAAATATTTTCATATTTAAATGTTTCCTTTGGTACTCAGAAAAGATTAAAAAATTAAATTACACAGTGTTTCAGTGAAAATAGCTTTTAAAATCATAATATATAAAAGTGATAATGAAAAAATTGATAAAATGATGATTAAAGTACACTGAAGCTATAGGATATCAACAGAATTAGTAATTACCAAGCAAAGTTGATTTATGAAAAATGCAAAATAATTTCTATTTCATCAAGAATAAAAATTAGCAAATATCAGATATATGCATAATTTATGTGAGAAACGGGCATAACCATAGAATCTATCTTTTTAAAAACATATGCTGAGCCATTTGCCAAGATTCAATTAAAAATACAAAATTGACTCAATGAAAAAATTAAGAAAAGTTATTTAAAGAATGAACTTAAAAGCTGAGTTGGACACAGATGGCTTTACATATTTAGACTTCAAATTTATAAGGAAAAATATAAATCTTAGGCTACATGTACTATCATATATGTAGGAAATGGAACATGCTCAATTAATATTTCAAATCTCACCTAACCCTGATATCAAAATACGTTAACTTAATATTTTCTTCCAAATATTGATTAACAACTTTTGACAGGAATAACTTTTAAAAGTCTTAATATAAGTAACATTAGTAAGATGGTGAAATAGAAGATCCCCAGATATCATTTCCCTCACAAAAACACAAGAAACTCTCAAAGACAAGAATACCATCCTGAATAATCCAGAACTTGGAGGAGAGACAGAATAATCCCGTGGGAATATAGAATGGGGAGAAGCTTGATTTGTAAGAGAAATAGTCACTTCAGGCTTAACTACCCTCAGACTATCCCAATATGGTGTAATGCCATTCACAGAGAATTTCCGTAGACCCATGGTTTTCAAGGCAAGAGAAGGGAATTGAAAGTGAACATTTGATCTCCTCACTGATGGTGGGGATATTTTAGTGAAGCCGACCTTAGTCCCTTATCATGGGAACCACTGGAAGTGCTAGGAGGGCTGATCCACCTATGGCATGTTGGGACAAAAGCAGGGTGCTCATAGCAGTCCATAAGTGATACACAAATGTCAGTAACTAGTCAGCACTCTGATTAGCAAGGATGAGACCTAAGGGAGACAGGCCAATGCCAGAATTTTTGTTAAGTGCCTTGATTTCTCAGGCACTCCTCCTCTAAACCATAAAAATGCTGGACTAAATATTTCTAGAATCCTAAATTACATGTCTCATAAAAATACTCACAAATAGTTAATAGAAGTAAGAAAAAATTCTCAACTACACTAATTATGAGGATAAATTCCCATCAAAACTACAAAGACACATCACTCCATCACTCCAGTTAAACAGCTTTTATCAAAAAAAAAAAAGAGAGAGAGAGAGAGAGAGATGCTAGTGAAGATGCTTTTATCAAAAAAAAATAATAACAGACGCTAGTGAAGATATATCTGAGAAAAGGGAATGCTGGTACACTATTGGTGGAATATAAACTAGTACAGCTATTATGAAAACCAATAAAGAGAGTCCCCCCACCAAAAAAAAAGAAAAAAAATATAGACGTACTATATGATTCAGCAATTCCACTACTGGGCATACAGTGTCCAGTGCATGTGTATGCACCCGTGTGTTTATTGCAGTATTATGAACAGTGAAGTACATCAAAGGAAAAACAGATAACATTTGGTATATGCACACCACAAAATAGTATTTAGCCATAAAAATGGAAAAGAAGTCCCATTATTTACTACTACAGTAATGCAGCTATGGGACACAATGCTAAGTGAAATAAGTCAGGAACAGAAGAACAAATATTGCAGACTGTCACTCAGACGTGGAACCTAAAAAGATTTACCTCACGGAGGTAGACAGTAGATAATGGTTATTAGAGACTAGCAAGGGCAGAGGCAGGTGGGGGATGGTAAGAGGTATAAAAATAGAATGAAATAAATCAATAAGTTCTGGTATTACACAGCACATTAGGATAATGACAATTACCAATAATTTATCATATATTTCAAAGTAGGTAGAAGAGCAAATTGGAGTAGTCTTTTTTTTTTTTGAAACAGAGCCTCAAGCTATCCCCCTGGGTAGAGTGTCATGGCATCACAGCTCATAGCAACCCCCAACCTCTGGGCTCAAGCAAGTCTCCTGCCTCTTCCTCCCAAGTAGCTGGGACCACAGGCCGGCCATTTTTTGGTTGCAGCCATCATTGCTGTTTGGCGGGCTCGGGTTGGGGATTCGAACCCGCCACCTTACGTGTACATGGCTGACGCCTTAGCCGATTGAGCCACAGGCACCGAGCCAAGGAATAGTCTTAACACAAAGCAAAGGCTAGCATTTGAAATGAGGGATATCTTAATTGCCCTGATTTAACTATTATACATTATATACATATGTCGAAGTATCACATACCCCATAAATATCTACAACTATTATGCATTAAAACCCATATAGTATAATTTAAAAAAAAATCAAAAGAAGAGAGCTATAGATGCACACAGACACTCATTGCAAATTTACTGATATAAAAGACTTTCAATAACCTTATAATGGGCAAATAAAAGCTCATAACATCCCAGTACCACAGGACAACAACACACGTTGAAGACAGTTACAATTAATGAGACTACAGAGAAACACACAAACAGCTGCAAATATGAAAATATATATAATTTCACATAAACAATGAGTACATCAATGTAAAATTGCCCACATATAATGGAAAAAATAAAAACAATTCTGTGGCACAGTGAGGAAAATGAATACCTTAACAATGAAATCTAGAAATCTCTTAAATGAACGACTAAAGTATTTTTTTTTATTTTGGGAAAGTTTGATACTACTATTTTTTATTGACATTATTCAAAATTTTCAACTCAAAGAAAAATTACATAAATAGTACATATATTTAATTTCCTTTCCTTCTTTATTTCTTTTCTCTCTCTCTTTCTTTTTTTCTTATCTTTCTTTCTTTCTTTTCTTTTTTTTTTTTTTCCATATAGAATCTTACTCTGTTGCCCAGGTTAGAATGCATGAAGTCAGCCTAGTTCACTGCAACCTCAAACTCCAGTATTCAAGGGATCTTCTTTCCTCAGCCTCCTGAGTAGCTGGGACTACAGGCACCCGTCAGGAATACAGGATAATTTTTCTGTTCTTAGTAGATATGGTGTCTCGCTCTTCCTCAGGCTGGTCTTAAAATTATGAGCTCAAGCAGTCCTCCTGCCTAGGCCTCCCAGAGTGCTAGGATTATAGGCATGAGACATTAGCTTGTCCTAGCATGGATATTTTAAATAAATTTTAACATTTGCATAAATGATTACAAATACATTTATAAAAATAACCAACTTTTACATTAATGTTTATTAATAATTCATTATACAATGCTTTTTAAAAAGTAGGCATTTTCATTTTATTGAGGCTTCTCTCATTTTGGGCTTTATATTTTTCTTGTGTAGCCATTAGTCTCTTACATATATAAAGAAAAAAAAGAAAAACTTTGTCTTAGTACATAAGAGATGAATTACCTGGATACAACATGCTTTGATCATTAATCTTTTGCCTTAAACTATGTCTTTAGTTTTTTTCTGCCCTTCTGTTTTCTCTTTTACTGTCTGCTGTCATTTCATGTTGCAATGGGGAAGTCTGAGGCTCCCTGGACTTTGTAGCTATAACCTGTTTTCTTATAGGTGCATGCTTGCCCTAAAACTGAAAAATGCATATGAATAATTGTATATATATCATTTTCATTAACTTTAATTGGTACATGGTAAGATTTTTTGAGTCTGTGTTCTTTGTTTCTTTTTACTCCAAAAAATTATATTGTACCCTTTATTACATCCATTTCTCTATTCCCTCTGATTGCTTCTTCAGACCATCAGTTATCTGAAGTCTGGATATCCATTCCTAGGCTCCCGTTTGTATGGTCAGAGCTGTCATAACTCTCTCCTTTTTGCCCTTTCCTATTACATTCAGAGAAGCTTTCATCATATTAGTCCTCTACCTTGTTGAAGTTACTTTCTACCATGACCATTCTGCTTCTTACTGCTGTGATTGTGATTTTAAATCTTGTGGTGTCATTGTCATTAGTTCCATAACACAGTTCTCCATGGTGGGCAGCTGCTTCAGATTCTTGGTGGGATTACCCAGTGATCTAGTCTTTTAAACTCTAGTTTACTGAAGGACACAAAATAAATATTTCTAAAATTCTCTACTGAGGCTTCAGATAAATTATTTTCAAAATAATTTGTTCTCCCTATCCTTATTATGTTGTAGATTCTTTCACCTATGTCCTATTACAGTATTTTTCCTTAAATCCCAAGAAGGTTTGATATTTTCTTTCCAATGTGCTTTATTTCTAATTTCAGAATAAACTTGTGCATTCACTTAAATGTTTTAAAGTTAGATCAAGGTCTTTCCTTTGTAAATGATATTTTATTGGCTTCAAGCTTATCTTATCTTTTTAAATAATCTAAATCCATTAGGCAACACTAATTTACTGATGCTGCCCATTTATAGTTGCTTTCATGAAAAACAAGAACATAAATATACTCAAAAAGCATTCTGAGTGGAGAATCGGTCTGTAATTTTATACACATCCCCCCAATCTTTTAGTTATCTTATTCACACCTAATTTGATAGCATTTTTTCAGTCAACATACCTTTATCGACTCTTCCAAAACATTCCGCTTAATTTTCACGAGAATGGTTCTGTTTTTACAATGTTATTTCAATGATTGATGTTGCATCTACTTCACTAATGCATTATTAATACAAATTCAGTCAGAGAAAATTTGGGAAAGGCAGGGCTAGCTTTTGATAAGCACTAAATTTGACTTCGGTGAAGTAACCAGAATGTGCCTTTTGATTATCCACACTCAGATGCTGAAATCAATCTCCCTGCTCCTGAGGGGAGGAAAGCCTTTACTGAGTGGAGACTGGCTACGTGATCATGTACCACGACCAGCATCAGGCATAGCATGTGACTATAAAGAGGAACAAGAGGTACTGTACTGAAAAGTAGCATCAAACTGGTAAACTCGAGCTTGTATTTGGCCAACAAAAGAAAGCACAAAAGGTATATCAAAGAAAAAAAAAAGCATAAGCATACCCAAATACTACGTGCAGGTTGAGACTTTGTAGGCACTTGGGAATTGCTCCATTTCTTTTTTATACATCAACACTGGCCTTGCTCTATAAACTACTATGAAATAAAAAGCAAAGAAAATTTATTTAGTTAATTAAAATATAGAAAACTCAAGTTCATATTATTTGCTTGTAATAGTTCTAACAAAATATTATTCTCACTTTTTATCTTTAGGTAGCATTGTTTAACTGAGTTATTAGCTTATGAAAATACTACCACTATGTTACCTATTTCATTTAATAATTTGAGGGATTGGGAGAGATTGATATTTACAAAATGCGCACCTCAAGTTGTTATCAACCTCCAAAAACTAGGTCTAATTATTATATACAAAGAATTAAATATATTTAGTACCAGGAAAGAATGACATGAAGAAAAAAGGAAGGAAGGAAAAACTTCCAGTACGTCTGTTAATTCAAAAATATTCATCTCCTGGAAGATGCTCTTTTTCTTTTTGAGAGCGTGAGGAGCTCTACTGATCAAATCCCCAGTGAAATTGATGAAGGTTAATATGGAAAAAAGCAAGCATTTAAAGATTTCAAAAATGTTCTTAAGGGCAAAAAGCCAAAGAATAAACATCTACTCCAGAAAACTATGAACATTTGTAAAGAAATGTGAGAGACTATGTTATTTGAAACAAAACTGCTTTCTCCCTCCAGGTTCCAAACTGCTTCAGCCAAGAATACAGCAATATCTACCTCACGTTATCCGCAAAGTACTTATAATTATTCTAAGAAAACAAGACGGGGCAGGCGGCCTTTTATTTCCTAGAGGAGCAAAACTTCAGTATTTCTTATCCTGCTTCCAGCTACCTAGCACCCATACTAGTGTAGTGGAACAGTGAGGAACCCCTTCTTTTTCCTTACTTTGTGCATGAATGGAAACTACTGGGGTCCAGATAGCCCCTCCCCACACACTAGAGGTGGTAGTTTCACAGCAGCAAAACTAAGCTGATATAAACTGAATTTACTCCCCCACATCCCTGAATGCTCAGCTTCTACAGTGAGGGTGCCTTTTAGAAGGAAACATTAAATAAAATGTATGGATCATTAGTTTGGACTGAGATCCTACACTAGGCCCAACAGACCAAACCAAAATGGAATCACTCAGCTAATGTTCCATGTCATGAAGCCAGGAAATCAAGACTGTGAAGGACAATATCCAAGCCCCAAAGAGTAAACAGAAATTAGGAAGGAAATTCTATGAACTCTGTAAAATTATTTTTAAATGTTTATTCTAACCTAGATATAGTACAAGTGACCATACTCTGGGCATCTATAAATCTAACAAGTCTTGAGTAAGTGGTCCTGGGTCATAGTTTAGTTCTATATATCATAGGAAGACAGGAATTTTAGGTACAATCATAAATTAATATACAAAATGTATACATTGTCATGGCCCAATGTCCTTTAAGTGGACATCTTAAAGGTTGACTTACAGGTAATACAGGGGCTCAAAGATTCTTTGATCTATGATTGGTTAAAGATGTAAATTTTTTTTAAAAAATTTGGAGTGAGTAAAAAGGAATGGTTAAGATAACCAAAGAACCAGACTCGATATACAACCCATAGCGATATGCTAAGGAAATCGATGGTCTGCAGTTATATGACTAACATCTGCCTTGCCTGGCTCTATGTTCAATTTACAATTAGTCTAAACTCCAAGAGGGAGAGCGATAAGCAGGTGTGTGTGACCTCCCATCCCTTCAGGAGTGGGAACTCAGGTTTAAAGATTTTCCAGCCAAGAGGAGTTCTGTTCAATTGATGGGAGCTTCTGATTTTAATTTTAGCTTATCAAATAAATTTTACACAGCATGACAAGGAAGTTCCTTCTACTTTAACTTTTACAGGGAAAGTACTTTGACTTAATCAATCTGCTGTTTGTTTTGTTTTTGCTTTTCACAGCCCTTTTCCATCTTATTTAAAATTCATTCTATCTTACAGAATGTGGTGTTGCTCATTATGGGGTTGCAAATAAAAACCAAGTAAACTATTTAAACTAAATGTGTTGTCAGTTCCTCTTTTGACAGAACTTCCCATGGTCCCTGCCCCAGCTCCAGGACTGAGGCTCAGAGGTCTTATGGGGGATGGGGAAGCAGAGTACTGGAGAAAGGAACAATAAATGTGTCTGATCTCGTCCCAGGGGCACTGACTGCATTGTCAACACAGCATTGAGAAATTTAATCCTAACAATACAAATAATACAGTGAAATGAATTGGGAAGAGATTTGTGGGTATAATGAAGATAAAGTCCAGCTTGTAGGCCAGCTGGTTGGCAGGGCAAAAGGACAGGGAGGAAAAAATAAGACATTGGTGAAATTTTCTCCTGAAGTCAGAGCACATAACATTAACTTTGGAAATTATTGTCTAAAGAAGCTACCTAGAACCATAGTGATGTTCAGCAATGAGAATTTATAGCACTTTTTCTGAGATGAGTTCATAAACTTGTTGGACCTCCTATGAGGACAGCTCTGATGGCTATTCTAGAAAAAGTGCTCCAAAGTTTCTCTGAAGGGTGGACTAAGCCTGGCATCAGTAGACAGCCTCCCAGGAAGAGCACTTCTAAGGTGGCCATAGTGACACTGGGCAACAAGGTATCTAGCGCCTACTGTAGAATAAGTTCACAAATTTAATTGTCCAACCTTTTTAAATGCTACAATAGAAAATATTTAATTTAAAGGAAAGCAGCAAAGGAGGGACAAAAGAATAACAGAAACATGACATGTATAGAAAATAAAAGTTAAAGTGGGAGAGATAAATCAAACTTGCTAATAATAACATTATTATTAATAAATCACACTATGCAATCAAAAGGCAGAGGTGGACAGACTAGATTTTTTAAAAAGTACTCAACTCTATGTTGCCTATAAGAGCAGCGTTTTATATTCAAACACACAAATAGACTGAAAGTCTAACGTTGAAAAAGATAGAGCATTGAGGGAGCAACCAGAGGAAAGCTGGATTGCCCTTACTATTATCATACAAAGTAAACTTTCAGACAACAAGAAAAAATGTTCAATGCAAGTCAAATGACAGCACCATGCACTTTGCACTCACTAGAATGGCTAAAATTTTAAAGCATCAAATAGCGACATCTGTTGAAGAGAATATGGATAAAATGGAACCATCATACACTGCTGGAGAGAACGCAAAATGGTTCAGTTACTTTGGGAAACAGTCTGAAATTTCTTCAAGAGACTAAACATACAGTTCCAATGTGATGCAGCAATTGCATTTCTACTTATAGGACATGAAGGCTGCACAGAAAGTGTCCAGCCATGTATGCTTCTATTTTTATGTTACATAACTGGATACCTTCCAGGCTGCTCTCCTATATATAAGAGGAATGAAAATACACATCTGCATAGAAACCTCCCTGTGGACATTTATAGAAACAGTATTCATGATAGGCGAAAGCTTGAAATGATCCAAAGTCCATCCACCACTGAAATAGGGGTGAAATGTAGTATGCTAATACAATCTAATATGACTTAGCCACAAAAGAAATGAAGTCTTGATACACCATACAGCATGGCGAACCTTGGAAACATGGTGCTAACCAGAAGAACCCAGTCACAATCCACCACTTACTATGTGATTCAATGTATATAACGTTCAGAATAGGAAAATTTATAGAAAGTAGATTAATAGTTGCCTAGAGCTGGAGTGGGGTGAGGCAAGGGAATAAGAAGATAATACTCGGCTCGGCGCCTGTGGCTCAAGTGGCTAAGGCACCAGCCACATACACCTAAGGTGGCAGGTTCAAATCCAGTGTGGGCCTGCCAAACAACAATGACGGCTGCAACCAAAAAATAGCCGGGCATTGTGGCAGGCGCTTGTGGTCCCAGCTGCTTGGGAGGCTGAGGCAGGAGACTCACTTGAGACTAGGAGTTGGAGGTTGCTGTGAGCTGTGATGCCACAGCTCTCTACCCAGGGGGACAGCTTGAGGCTCTGTCTCAAAAAAACAAAAGATAATACTCATAACTGAAGTTACTTGTGATTTCTTCTTGAGCTGAAGAAAATGCTCTGAAATTGACTGTGGAGTTGGTCGCCTATACTTTTGAATGTACTAAAAAATCAAATTTTAAAAAGTTTTGAATTGTACATTTTAAATGAATAAACTCCATGGTATGTGAATTACTATGTATATCCCATTAAAGGTGTTAAAAATTCAAGTTATATTTAAAATTATTTAAATAAAAAGAAGCAGATGAACTACACATATAAAATACTCAACCCCTTTTTAGTACAAATGTAATTTCTAAAGAAGACAAAATCCAAAGTGACATTTCATTATTCTTCATTTCCACGTGCTGTCTTCTCCCTGAGATGCTCTTCCTTGACTCCTGCAACAATAAAGAAGCTAATTCTCATCACTCTCTAAGCAGTTTCAGTATCACTTTGACTGAATCTTCCAGGCAAAATAATCACTAATGTGATCTGAATTTTATAGCCCTGTGTTTACTCCGTAATTACAAGCATTACGCTTGATCTTTAGGGTCCATTATCATGTCAGTTTTCTCCAGTAAACCATGAGATTTTAAGAACAAGCTTTCAGTCATCATTTTTTTTTTTAATATTCAGCATTCAACATAGTATGATACATAGTAAAAGTAAAGGAATCTTCTAATTGAAAATAAACCTTCTCTTTATATATTTATATGCTTTAGACAAGAGAAGAATTTCATCTGAAAAAGCATATGTATTTTCATTTTTGTACAAAATCCATTCCATAGCACCAAGGAGAGAATAGCACATATAAGATGAGATCATTGTTGATTTTTAAAAATTTCTTTCATTGTCATAATTTCCTTCAATACTCAAAGAGAAAGCTTCTGCCTATGAAAAAAAAGGAAGTGGAAATACACTGTTTCCAGGTTATTCAAAAGATTAAAAATACACATCATAGTATATATTCATCATTTCTTTCCTTCTCAATCAAAGTTAAGTTGTTATCAGTTAAAAATAACTTATAAGACATTTTGTAAGTCTCAAGTCAACCACAAAACAAAATATTTATGATTAGTATACTAAAATTTTAAAAATAAGAAAATAAAATATACTCCCCACCCCCACCACCAATCACATAAATCATAAGAGAAAGGTAAAAAAGAAAAAAGAAAAAAAGAAAGAAAAAAAGAAAGAAAAGAAGAAAGAAATTACAAAACAAACAAGTAACAAAATCACAGCAGAGTGGATCAGACTCAGCATATCTAATATTCAGAGCTGCGGCTTCTCAGTCAGAAGTCGTTTTGCACTTTCTAAACCTTCCAGAATTTACACAAAGCTTCTGTAAAAATAAGAAAATCCAGAACTGTTAGTGAATGCAGATCTAATATGTAGTAGAAAAAAGACTCATATTCGATATGGTTCAGTTATGGGAAAATTAAATCACATTTCTCACACACCTCAATTTCTAGACTGTGAACCATATGTTTTAAGAAATAATTCAGATCATTGAAATATTATTCTTAGAATTTTTTCTGCTTGAAGTTATCTAAAGTAACACTAACATGTTTTAAGATACGTTAAAAAATTACTGCAAACATAAGGCTACCTGATTTAAAAAGCATTTGCAAAAAGAGAAGTTGTTATGGAAAATCAGATAGGAAGGGGCTTGAATTTTAAATATTTTAAAAATAAATAACAAAGTGGAATAAAATATTGACTGAATGTATTTCTTGTTTGATAAAAAAAAAAAATGCTAGTAGTTTCTACCAGTGAGAATTTTGATAAACCTCTGAATGACTGGAGTAATTACATGTACTTTAATTAAGAGATGATGTATTAATTATATTTTTAAGCATTTTTACCTTCTTTTCTTTATTCATTGGCGGGAGCTTACGGCATAGATTTCCAAATGGCCACAATCTTTATCTTTGTTAAAACACATAAAAGTTATACATTACAACCCTCCAAATGTTTTCTATTAAGCTGCAATAGTTTGCTTTCAAAATCATTTTCTTGGGATTAAAAAATGTAATTATGAACTCTACCTATATAAATCAAGGAACCAGACTCAACTAAAATAAATCACTTAAAAATACTTGATACTATCTGAAGGATAAAGCAGATATTGTGGATAATGCAAACAGAAATACATAGGGGGCCAGAGAACATACAGTCAATGGAGTCAATCAGTAAAACCTGTACACAAATATCTATCATGCAAGACTTAAAGTGGTAAATGTCAAAGGGACACAAATAAATTGTAAACATTAAGTAATTATAACAATGTTTACTTTATCATCATATCACACTGGATATTTCTACAGGTGATTTTATAGGACCATGACTCTTTGGTTGTTTCTCTTGCCCACCAATTGAAAATTACAAGATTTAATAGAGTGTGGATTATAAATCATGGGCAAGTTGCAGCGCTTCAAAATGAAAACCATTCATTGCATTTTCATTGATTGAATGGGTAAGAAGTGGGGACCTAACAACAAACTGATTGTAAAGTCTGAATTTCTGGAAAGATTGTGATATCATGAGCAAAAAATGGCAAAGGAAGAAATCAAATGTATCTGAAAGGGGAAACTGGTAAATTAATTCAAACATTACAAATGTATGGTTTTTTGTAATATTTAAGTAGTAAGAAAGATAGGAAAGAATTTAGTGTCAGGGAGAGAAGTTAGGAAGAGAGAAGGTATTGTGGTCACAAAAGTGGTCACTGCAATAACATGTGTCCAGAAGACTATAAAGAGCATGTGCATAGAAAGAAAAGGGTGGAACTGAAGATTAGTAAACCCAAGGTGATTACGTATACTTCTATAATGAAGTAAGTATGATTACTTATTTTTTTATTGTTCAGGTTAATTGAGGTACAAAGAGTTAGGTTACACTGTTTGCATTGATTAGGCAAAGTCCTTCTTATAATTGTGTCCCACCCCCAAGAGGTGTGCCATATACCCTAAGAGGGAGCACTCACATCCCCCACTCTCCTCTCCTTTCCCCACTCCCTCATTCCCCCATCCCACACCTTGAATTGATTTGAGTTTTTCTCTTATTTGGGTATGTATTAGATCAGGTACTGGCTTCATGTTAGAATTGAGTACACTGAATTCTTGCTTCTCCATTCATGTGATACTTTACTAAGAAGAATATGTGAATAGTATTCCATGGTGTACATATACACAGCTTGTTAATTCATTCATGGGTTGGTGGGCATTTAGGCTGTTTCCACATTTTGGCAATTGTAAATTGAGCTGTGATAAACAGTCTAGTGCAAATGTCCTTATGATAAAATGTTCTGTTTTTTTTTTTTTTTTTTTTTCCTTCTGGGTAGATGCTTAGTAATGGGATTGCAGGATCAAATGGGAGGTTCTAATTTGAGTTGAGGATTCTTCATACTTCCTTTCAAAAAGATTGTATTACTTTGCAGTCCCACCAACAGTGGAATTAGTTTTTTTTTTTGTTTGTTTGTTTCATTTTTCTTACTTATACATGTGTATATTAGGTTTCCACTTTTGCCTTCACAGAATTAAAAAGGCTAAATTTAATGACAATAACAATATTTAACATAAGGACTGAGAACAAAAACCTCATAAAGAACAAATGAAGATAAATACATTCAGAAAAGAAATCAGACGATTGCTAGAACGAAATATTAAGCAATAATAATAGTAATAATGCAAAGAAAAGTAACATTCACATTGTCAGATGGAGTATGCCTATTATAGGATACTTTGATCAGTTAACTTCTTATTATTATTTTGTTTTTTCTAAAGTCTCAAAAAAATAGACAACTAATATTTAAATAAAAGTAAAAGGTAATTTCAAAAAGACAGATTATGCCAAATCTTACAAACAATAGAAAAAGAAATACTTCAAAATCATTCTACTTAATCTGGATACACCTGATATTAAAATTGGAGAAAATATATTGTTAATAAAGGGGAAATTACAAACATATTTCACTTATAAATGAGGATGCCATGTGATAAACAACGTATTAACATGTTGAATTAATAATTAATGTTTAAGTAATGTACTTTGGCCAAAATTAAATACAATTTATATGAGAATTACTCACTATTTTCTTTCTTTTTTTTTTTTTTTTCCTTGCCCACACCACCTCCCTCCTTCTCTGTCTGGTCTCCCCTTCCCTCATGCTCCACTAGGTCATTAATTGTCATTATCTTCATATCAAATTTGAATACATAAGATTCTTACTTCTCCATTCCTGTAATGCTTCACTAAGAATAATGTGTTCCACGTTCATCCAGGTTAGTACAAATGCTGCAAAATCTCTATTATTTTTGATGGCCAAATAATATTCCATGGTATACATATACCACAGTTTACCAATCCATTGCTGGGTTGAAGGACATTTAGGCTGTTTCTACATTTTAGCGATTATAAATTGGGCTTCAATAAATAGACTAGTACAAATGTCTTTATAATAAAATGTTTTTTTTTCCTTCCAGATAGATGCCCAGTAATGGGATTGCAGGTTGCCCAGTAATGAGATTGAAGGTTTATTTTCCTTCCCGATAGATGCCTAGTAATGGGAGTTCTAGGTTGAGTTCTTTAAGGTTTCTCCATACTTCCTTCCAAAAAGGTTGTATTAGTTTGCAGTCCCACCAGCAGTGGAAAAGCATTCCTTTCGCTCCACATCCATGCCAGCATCTGCAGTTTTGAGATTTTGTGATAGGGGCCATTCTCGCTGGTGTTAGATGATATCTCAGTGTGGTTTAATTTGCATTTCTCTGATAATTAGGGATGATGAGCATTTTTTCATATGCTTCGTAGCCATTCGTCTATCAGATTTAGAGAACATTCTATTCATGTCTCTTCCCCATTGATGTATGGTTTTTTTTTTCTTGTAGATTAATTGAAGTTCTGCATAGCTCCTGGTTATTAGGAGCATATATTCAAAATATGCAAATATCCTTTCCCATTGAGTAGGTTGTCTATTTTCTTGCGTTGTTGTTTCCTTGGCTGTACAGAAACTTTTCAGTTTCATTAAATCCCATTTATTTATTATTGGTGTTGTTGCCATGCCAATATCTTCCAGTGTTTTTCCTATTCTTTCTTTGGGAATTTTTATTGTTTCATGCCTTAAATTTAAGTCCTTTATCCATCTTGAATCAATGTTTTTGAGTGGAGAAATGTAGGGTTCAATTTGAGTCTTTTACATGTGGATATCTAGTGCTCCCAGCACCATTTATTAAATAGGGAGTATATCCCCCTGGGGATGTTCTTGTTTGGTTTATCAAAGATTAGGTGGCTGTAAGGTGTTGGTTTCATTTCAAGGTTTTCCATTCGATTCCAAATATCTATGTCTCTAGTTTTGTGCCAATACCATGCTGTCTTGACCACTATGGCCTTGTAGTACAGCATTAAATCTGGCATAGTGATCCCCCTGGCTTTGTTTTGTTACTAAGAACTGCCTTAGCTATACTGGCTTTTTTCTGGTTCCATATAAAACATGGAATCATTTTTTCCAAGTCTTGAAAGTAAGATGTTGGTATTTTAATAGGAGTGGCATTGAATTGGTAAATTACTTCTGGGAAGTACAGACATTTTAACAATGTTGATTCTTCTTAGCCATGAGCATGGTATGTTCTTCCATTTGTTGATGTCCTCTGCTATTTCCTTTCTTAGGGTTTCATAATTTTCTTTATAGAGGTCCTTCACCTCTTTTGTTAGGTATATTCCCAAGTATTTCATTTTCTTTGGGGCTATGGTGAAGGGAGTTGTATCCTTAATTAACCTCTCATCTTGGCTATTGTTGATGTATACAAAAGCAACTGACTTGTGGACATTGATTTTATATCCTGAGACATTACTGTATTTTTTGATGACTTCCAAGAGTCTTGTGGTTGAGTCTTTGGGGCTCTCCAGGTATAAGATCATATCATCAGCAGAAAAGGGAGAGTTTAATATCCTTTGCTCCCATTTTGATGCCCTTTATTTTTATTTTCTTGTCTTATCTAATTGCATTGGCTAAAACTTGCAGCACAATGTTGAATAGTAATGGTGACAGAGGACAAACTTGTCTTGTTTCACTTCTAAGAGAAAAAGCTTTCAGTTTTACTCCATTCAGTAAAATACTAGCTGTGGGTTTGTCATAGATAGCTTCAATCAGTTTAAGAAATGTACCTACCACCTATGTCTATACTCCTCAGTGTTGTAATTAAAAAAGGATGCTGGATTTTGTTGAATGCTTTTGCTGCATCTATTGAGAGGATCATATAGTCTTTGGTTTTACTTCTGTTGATATGGTGAATAATGTTTATGGACTTGCATATATTAAACCAGCCTTGCATTCCTGGAATGAAACCTACTTGATCCTGATGTCTGACTTTTATGATGATAGGCTGTAATCTATTAGCTGAGATTTTATTGAGAATTTTTGCATCTAATTCATTAGTGAAATTGGTCTGAAATTCTCCTTTTTAGTTGGGTCTTTTCCTGGTTTTGGTATCAGGGTGCTATTTGCTTTATAGAACATGTTGGGGAAGAATCTTTCCTCCTCATTCTTTTGGAATAATTTCTGCAATATAGGAGTAAGTTTTTCCTTGAAGATTTGATATGTTGTAACCATTGCAACCTGAAAGGATAGACTTGGACCCCACTTAAGTGCAATTGATTGGTGATTTATTTCCTCTGCACAAGGGGCCACTGCTCTGAGAGAAAGACATTGGCCAAGTAAGGGGTTGGCTGTCTTTTTATATTTTTTGTGTAGCTGAACGATCATACTAGTACAGAAGCAAGATGTGGCCGGTTAGCTCAGGGTGGGGTTACAGCTCGGGAGTTACAATTTGGATAAATCTCCACCATTGTTTGTCCATCGGGAACTTGAACTTGGGACTTTTTGTGTTTCCTTGTTCTGAAGCCTGTTCTCGGAATCAACTCCGGGGGCCAGGAGGGGGGCCTGGGAACGAGCTGGGAAGCCTGTTCTTGGAGTTGACCCTGGGGAGGGAGGAGGTATGGGAGATGGCCTGGAAACTCCCCTTTTTCATTCCCCTGCTGGTCTTTTTGGGGAATAAAACCCTTGATTCACTAGGGAGGGGTTGGTAGTGGGTAAGAGGAGGAGGAGAAGTACTCATTCGTAATATGTTTTCCTTAGGGTTATGTAAAGTTCTCCTTGTCATCTGTTTTCTGGTCACTATAGAGGAGTAAGCCACTGGGGCTATGAATCAGAAACACTACCTCCAGCTTCATTTTTTTTTTTCAGGTCCCGCCCAAAGGTGTGTAAGTTTTTCAGTTTGGGGTAGGAGAAGTTACTGAAGTCAGCCAGGAAGGGCTGTGTGTTAATTTGCTCTGAGACTATCTGGCAGAGAGTACCCCTGTATCCCAAGGGGCACTCACACTTAGTTCTATCTTGGGCAGTATGTGGCAAGGGGCTGCCCTATGGCAGGGTAGCTGCAGGAGAAATTTCTGTTTGAGTCCTGCTCTCTGCAGGTCCCTCCATGGTTTGGGGGCCACTTGGGTCATCCTGGCACATGGCTGGGAATAGTTGGTAGGGGGCAGCCTGAAGGTTGCGGTGGGGTCAAAATGTACATTTACAATGGCTTGGACTGATCTGCCAGGTCTCAGGTCCTGCAGATGGACACTCTGAAAGATTTTCTTGACATTTGAGTTCTCTTGGTTTTTTCTGAGAGAAAGAACGCACAGATGCAAAAAATGAAATAGAACACAGTTAAATATTTCAGTGGTTTTTGACAAAGGCCTCTTTGAATAACATTAGTGGCTTCCATCCTCCTCATGGGGTCCACAAGTCTCTTGCTGACTTCTTGGGTCTCCAGAAGACAGCCACTGGGCAAAATCCACTGGCCAGAGATGCCTGATGTCTTCTCTCCCCACTCTCACTACACCCAATTACACAAAAGCTGCTACTTGGCCTGCATCTTGATTAGATCTCCCGTTTTTTTTGTTTGTTTGTTTTTTGAGATAGAGTCTCATTATGTTGCTCTGAGTAGAGTGTTGTGGCATCACAGCTCACAGCAACCTCAAAATCTTGAGCTTAAGTGATTCTCTTGCTTCAGCCTCCCAAGTAGCTGGGGCTACAGGCACCCATCACAATTCCCAGCTCAGTGTGACCTGTAGAAGACTGAAACTGGGTCAACACCTCTCACCATTAACTAAGATAGACTCTGACTGGATTAAAGATTTAAACTTAAGGTATGAAACTATAAAAATACTAGAAGAAAGTGCAGGGCAAACTCTTGAAGAAATTGGTCTGGGCAAATATTTTATCAGGAGGACCCTCCTCACCCCCGGGCAATTGAAACAACATCAAAAATACACTACTGGGATCTGATCAAACTAAAAAGCTTCTGCACAGCCAAGAACACAGTAAGTAAAGCAAGCAGACAGTCCTCAAAATGGGAAAAGATATTTGCAGGTTATGTCTCCAACAATGGTTTAATAAGCAGAATCCACAGAGAACTCAAAAGTATTAGCAAGAAAAGAACAAGTGATCCCATCTCAGGGTGGGCAAGGGACTTGAAGAGAAACTTCTCTGAAGAAGACAGACACGGCCTATAGCCACATGAAAAAATGCTCATCATCCTTAAGCATCAGAGAAATGCAAATCAAAACTACTTTGATATATCATCTAACTCCAGTAAGATTAGCCCATATCACAAAATCCCAAAACCAGAGATGCTGGAATGGATGTGGAGAAAAGGGAATACTTCCGCACTGCTATTGGGACTCCAAACTAATACATTTCTTTTGGAAAGATGTTTGGAGAACATCTATCTCAAAAATAGACCTGCCATTCAATCTTACAATTCCTCTACTTAGGTATATATCCAGAAGACCAAAAATCACATTATAACAAAGATGTATGTACCAGAATGTTTATTGCAGCACAATTCATAATTGCTAACTCATAGGAGAAGCCCAAGTCCCTATTGACCCACAAATGGATCAATAAATTGTGGTATATGTACACCATGGACTATTATGCAGCCTTCAAGAAACAAGAAGAATTTACCTCTTACGTGCTTACATGAATAGAACTGGAACATATTCTTCTTAGCAAAGTATCTCAAGAATGGAAAAAAGGTATCCAATGTACTCAGCCCTACTATGAAACCAATTTATAGCTTTCATATGAAAGCTATAACCCAATTATAGCCCAGGAAGGGAAAAGGGGAGGTGAAGGGAGGGGAGAGGGGAGGATGGGTGGAGAGTGAGTAATCAGTAGGACTACACCTACAGTACATTTTACATGGGTACTTGTGAAATTTACTAGGTGTAGAATATAAATGTCTTAACACAATAAGAGAATGCTGTGAACTCTATTTAACCAGTTTGATGAAAACATTTCAAATTGGGGTGGTGCCTATGGCTCCAAAGGGTAGGATGCTGGCCCCATAAGCTGAAGATTGAAGGTGGTGGGTTCAAGCCCAGCCCAGACCAAAAACTGCAAAAAAAAAAAAAATTTAAATTGTATATAAAACCAGCACATTATACCCCATGTACATTTAATGTACACAGCTATGATTTAATTAAAACTAATAAAATGTAGTAATAATAATGTACACAGCCATGATTTAATTAAAAATAAAGAAATAAATAAACTAAAAAAAGAAAGAAATGCTCTCATGGGAACACAGCAGTGAATGGAGACTGCAAAACATGTCCCTTGTCTAGGGCTAATTAATTCCATGCTAGAGAATAGGGAATGGGGACTTTATAGAATATCTAATATTCTCTGTCATACAAAAGAAATACTGAGCTCTGGCCTATTACTGGCCTTTGAACAAATACAACATATTTTTCTACATGAAAGATGCTAATTATCCAAACATCATATTTTTAATATTCTAACATTTACCTGATATTCCTATCTTTAGATCTGAGATCTATGTACAAGTTCACATAAGAAAATGTTTTAGACTTAATCACAAAAACATAAATATCTGTGTTAAATTTAAATTTAAACTATTCATGAATATTTCAAAAGTGCAGCTTTGTCTAAATTTAAAAGTGTGAGTTTGTCTAAATCTAAACGTGTAGGTTTCAATCTAAATTTGAAATACTATAGTATATACTTCATTATTTTAACTTAAACTCAAACTTATTTTTATTGTATCATGTTACCACCTTTCCTTAAAAATTTATTTTGTTGTTGTAATGTGTGCTTTCATAAATATACCATAGTTCATCTCATCATTCTTTAGTAAAGAATATTTAATCTGTTTCCTTTCTCTTAAATTATGAAAATTAATGAGCGTCTGGTTAAATAAATACGAGTATGATTTTCTGACTGTTTCTATCAGATAGATTTCTGGAATAGCTTATTGAATAAAAGTAGGTGCTTAGTTACTTTACTAAATTATCCTTTAAAGGTCTCAATTTATAGTTCCTTTTTTATGAATGAAATAACTTTTAATTGTTGACAGTCTTTTCCAGAGTAGTAGTATTTTTTAATTGTGGCAAGTGAAAAAAAAATATATATGTATGTATATGTATCAGTATATGGCTTTTTCTATCAATTTCCATTTTTTAGCTGACATTTTTAAATTTATGCGAAAGGTTAAACCTCTTTCACATAATTCTTTCTTTGCTTTTCTTACTGACTTATAAGAATGCTCTACATGTAAAAGATAATGATTTTCCTGTCAAATTGGTTACAAAGCTTTCATTTATCATTTGTGTTTAGTTTTGCTTCTGGTATTATTGATGTGAGAGTGTTTTTCTTGTCTTAAATGTAGTTGAATCTGTCAATCTCTATATGTTTCCCATGACCTTTTTTGTTCAAAATGCTTTTTCTATCTTAGAATCAGATAAATATCTCCATATTACATAACATGTTCAATATTATTTATATTTTGAAATTTCTTTTACATAAAATTATTACAGATAGCTCTTGAATGTCAGTTTTGTTAATTCAGCTGAAAGAAACATAATTAAATATCTTTGTTTCTGGTTTTTCTCCTGACACAAATATATAATCAACACGGCAAAAAGGAAATTATTTCCTCCAGCATTTTTAAAATAAGCAAAAAAATTAAAATAATTATAAGTAGATGAATAAGGTTTATATACATTTGATTGCTTTTTAGGGTTCACTTCTTTTTTTTTTTATTAATTGATTTCTGTGTACATTGATGCAAACATGGGGTACATTGTGCTGTTTCATATACAATTTGAAACACCTTCATAAAGCTGGTTAACATAACTTTCACATCATTCAGTTAATCATTGTATCAACACATTTATATTCTAGTTCTAGAAAAGTTCACTTGTACCCTTGTTAG
>CAUYQV010121574.1:0-30454 GCA_963574575.1 Galagoides demidoff
AGCCCCACCTGCAACTTTCAATCCTCTCTTTGAACGCAGCGTGTGTGGACTGTTTCTAGTTCAACACCTTGGCCCTGTCCAGATGAGGTCATTCTTGACTTCATTCTTTTCATCACTATATCTATAATAGCACAACTTTTCACATTATAATGCCAAATTTGAAAGGTAGTTATCAGAATTAAACTTATTTTTCAATTGTTTTCCTTCAAAAAGGTTAGCAACCAACTAAAAGCATACATGTTTTTAAAAAGAAGACCTTAAATCTTTAAATGATAAAACTATGAGTTTTTACTGTACATTTATTTTTGCATTAATACTTTTACAAATAAGAATCATAACAATAGATATTACGTTAATAGAATTCAAGCTATAAATTCAGTTGAATTTCCATACATTAACATCTTTAGTTGTGTGGATTATTTATATGATAGTATTTCAAATTACTTTATAATAAAATG
Source organism: Galagoides demidoff (assembly GCA_963574575.1). Lineage (NCBI taxonomy): Eukaryota > Metazoa > Chordata > Mammalia > Primates > Galagidae > Galagoides > Galagoides demidoff. The sequence goes on from CAUYQV010121574.1 coordinate 459, forward strand.
TCTAAGAAGTAGAAAGAAACTATGTTGAGGCTTTTGAGGACAGACGTCCAACATATCGATTCTACAATGATTTATATGTACCAGATGCACAGACTTCAATCAGGCTTATAATGTTTTAAAGAATTATTCCTCAGGCGGTGCCTGTGGCTCAGTGAGTAGGGCGCAGGCCCCATATAGTGAGGGTGGTGAGTTTAAACGCGGCCCTGACCAAATTGCAACAAAAAATAGCTGGGTGTCGTGGCAGGCTCCTATAGTCCCAGCTACTTGGGAGGCTGAGAAAACAGAATCACCCAAGCCCAAGAGCTGGAGGTTGCTGTGAGCTGTGATGCCACAGCACTCTACCAAGGGCGACAAAATAAGATTCTGTCTCAAAAAAAAAAAAAAGAATTATTCCTCAACTTATGCTTTCCCAAAATGTAATATAGCAAACCCTCTCAGCATTTAAATATGATCAATTTTCAAACCTTAGTAAAGATAACATTGCACTTTAGTAAGAAAAAGAAAAAATATATACAGCTCTGAACAGTGCAAGATAATGAGACAGACAGAAGGAAAAATGCAGACTCCAAAGTTGGTGGAACATGACATTCTTAAGAGGCACATTAGTTCTTTTTATTGTTTAGGATTTAATGAGGGTACAAAGACTTAGGTTACACTGACTGCATTTGTGTCCTGCCCCCAGGAGGTGTGCCATACACTGTGACCTCCCATCAATGCCACACCTCGTTCCCCTACCCACTGCTGTATTAGCTCATAAGAGGTACATTAATTAATTGTCCATAGTTGGTATGAGTGGCTGGTCCCATTGACCTTATCTGTAACATCAATAAGGGACCCCAGGTGTGTTTTACACAGTCAGTCTCCACGTGGACACTGAATTAAGGTGAACGCCTTTCTTTTCTATTCCCAGTAGTCTCATTCAATAGAAACCAAAGGTTCAGTATCAGTAAATATCTGCTTTATTTGTATTTCAATGAAAACCCTAAGAGCATAATTTAAATGCAATAAAATAAATTTTCCAATAAGAGTAGAAATAATATATATCACAAATAAAAAGCAGGTTGGTAGGAAATAAGAAACTAGAGCAGTCAGTGCAGGGCACTCTGGGACATATTGAAACTGACTCAGATCGGTCGGTTCCTCTCATTCATCAAGAGCAATACATGTAGTGGAGCAAGAGAGAGGTTTTAGGGTTAAAACTGACATTTTGCCTGTCTTGGGGGGGAGAAACAACTTAAAAAAAAGTAAGGGCAATTATACAACCCCAGGATTTGGGTAATATAAAAACATGATATCGTATAAATTTTTAAATCTTCATTTTATCATAGTGTCATTGTTCTAAAGTTCAATTTAATTATTATATAATTGAATTTACTGTCTCAGTCATATTTGCTAAAATATTTTTAATATTATAAACCTGAAAGTGTTTAAATTATCAACTTTTAAATCTTTTAATGTTTAGAAGATGTTTAAGTATATTACTAGTGTCAGACATAAAAATTATTCTAGAAGGTTAATTCTGTTCAACTTCATAAAGTCTTAGGCATTTGGATGACTGAGGAGAGTAAAACGATTCTGGATTTTAAAAAGAGCATGTCAAGTATTTGGTGTGTATGAGAATGACCAGCAAAGTCTACACCTCCTGTCCAATAGAGTCGCCAGTAGCCACATGTGGCGGCTAAGTACTTGAAATGTGATGTGTCTGATGTGAGGAAATAAATTTTTTTTTACTAAGTTTATTTTTATTTTTTGTTGTTGCAGTTTGGCCGGGGCTGTGTTTGAACTCACCACCCTCGGTACATGGCGCTGACATCCCACTCACAAAGCCACAGGCATCACTCTAAATTTTTAGTTTAATTTAATTTAAATTTAAAAATAGATACTTAATTTAGTTCTTAGGAAACTTTTAAGTATGTTTAGAACAATTTGTGTCCATGACTCTGACTTTTCATTTGTATATTTTATGAGATCAAATATAAATTTTCTGATAAAAATTAGCATTGAAATGATATGCTATTATGAATAAAGTAGACATTAGAATTTGAAAGTGCAAACGCAGAATGTAAACTAGGTCATGAATTTTTTTATATGACATCAATTTTATATAGATGTCATGCTGAATGCTGAAATGATAATATATTGGCTTTATCAGGTTAAATAAGTTACAATTAATCTCACCTGCTTATTTTTATCTTTTTTTTAATGTGGCTACCAGAAAATGTAACATCACACATATCATTCACGTTACACTTGTGTGGGAAAGCACTGACAGCAGTTAAACCACAAAGCCCACAGGAGGTCCATGGACACAGGACTTCAATCTAAGGAGGAGTCACGGCGACCTCAATGCTCAGGTACAGTGGTTTTATACAGAAACTGCTTGGCTCTGAAGAAACGTAACTGGTCTGACACCACAGACAGGAGCTGACCTTACCTTTCTGTCTTCCCATTCCTTCACTGTGCTGCTCTGCCCTCCGGGCAGGTGCACAGCACCTCCTGCGCCAGCAGATAGCAGCGGTGGCTGGACCTTGCTGAGGATCTTGGAGCAGAGTCTGAGCGAGTCCGTGAGCTCAGACAGGTGCAGGGTCTGGAGGTGGCTCGTCAGGGCAGAGATCATCCTGAGCAACAGCTGTGGCAAGTGTTCTGTCTGGATTTCAATGTAAGTCTCCTAAAAATAAAGTGAAATGAAAACATTTTAAACCATGTACAACCACAAAGTACACTATTTCATTTATTTTTTAGTCTATACAAATAAGACAATGCTTTTTACTCATCTTTAATGTTTTATAAGTATCATGCTCTTCATTAACATGGAATAGTCATTTTATTATTGATGACTTAGAAAATTTCTATTCCCAAATTCTCAGTTTAAGTGCTTAAAAGCATGTATTACAAAATAACCCATTTTATCTGCTATATTACTAAATTAGAGTATAACAACAGTGAATGGAATCAGTTAAAAACAAAACAGGCTGAATGTCATACCTGACACAGCACCCTCATACTTCTAGAAGGCTTCGAAATGAGAGAGCAAAGAATTGAGGAGAGAAAACAGAAGGGGAAACATTTCCAACAGTCTTCACTTGACAGAGAGAATCGTTAATGATCATAAACACAGCACCAGACCACCAAGCAGTTAAGATTTTATAACATGCAATTACGAAGTACATTCCATGTATTTTACGTATACATATATGATAAGGATAAAATATTTGGAAAATTTTATGAAAAAAGCTTTACCAAAGGGAAAAATCAATTTAATTTTAAAGATGATATTTATTTACATATGAGGTCTTCCTCTAACATAAAATAGTTTAATTATATTATTAGATTTCCTTGGTTTTTTCCCCCCCAAGGTGGTCTTACCAGAGAAACTATATCCAACACAAAGCCCACCAGTGAGCAGAAGCTGGCCAGCTGTGACTCAGACGGCTCGCTGCTGTCCCCAGGCCCAGTCTGGAGTCTGGCATGCAGGGTCCTCCTAAAAGGACAACAGCACTTTATCAAGTATACGCTCAAGTCACAAGAACACACGACATGAACTCTAATGAGGCTGGTGGACGCCGGGATGCACAGTGATGTTCCTGTGACTGCACACTCCATTCCATTTCCTCCAGGGACATTCCCTGAGGGAAACGGAACATGTCTGTCTGTCTGAAAAACTCTCAGCAACATTCCTAAGGCCTCTCCCCAACTCCCACTCTGTGCCTCAAGTGTTCTGGAAAGACCTCATGTTTTCATATTTCCCACTGCTCCCACTACAGATATTACCTCTAGTTGAAATGAACTGATTTCTATACTCAGAGCCTTTAAAGAAAGGCCCATTTGTCCTCCCGAACTACTGCTCTTCCCCAGCCTGATTTTTCCATATTCAGAATTCATCTGTCTTCAACATCAGAGATCAAACGTTACCTCCTCCAGGAAGCCTCTTCTGATCCAGCAGTAGAGATCATTCCTCCACCAAACATTCATGTTAAGTCACATTAACTCTACATGACCACACACTGCCCTACACTCTGAAGACACAAAGGAAGAGAATGATACAGTCCCTGACCAACAAGGATCAGGTGCACGACAAGAGACGCACAGAGGTGACTGTGTGGGAGGAGCTGATCCTGATGAGAAACGTGAGGGAGTCAGTGAGGGTGGGGACCTCTGTGCAGGACCTGACCAGACAAGCTCAGAAAGAACAGCACAAGTGAGGGCTCAGCAGCTTGGAAACTGATGTGTGTGCAGGCTGGCTGAGAAGTGGGTGTGTGTATGCGTGCATGTGTGTGTACATGTGTGTGTACGTGTGTGCGTGTACGTATGTGTATGCATGTACATGTGTGAACGTGTGTGTGTGTGAATGCAGAAGGTGAAACCTAGGCAGAACCAGGAGTGAAAGGACACTCAGAATTCCTCTGGACCCTCACATTCAATTTCTCTATTAAGGCATCCATCAATTTCAAGTGCTTCATACTGGGAATAATCTTGTGCGTGTCTCGTCTTGCTTGTTCCCGTCTTGGGAGACAGAGACTACGTGCACAGCACACTGCTGTCCAGCAGGGCGCTCCACAGCTGCTGAATGAGTAAGCAGACAACTTTCTAAGATTAGTGTATAGCAGTAATATTTAAATTTTTAATTAAAATACTTCTAATCCTAAGATCGCACATGTTTATTTTTTGCCTATATGTTCCTGAGGACCGAGAGGTTAATTTGGTTCTGAGAGGTCTGGTTTAGCATCCACATTCTGATCGGGCTCACTAGCATCCCAGGGTTGTCAGACCATTCCTTAGGCTTCTGTCCATGGTGGTAAAGGGCTTTTATCACTCATCCCAGAGACAACACGTGATGGTTCCAGCGGCTTTAGCAACACAAGAGTGACCAGAAATTTTTGTTAATCAAAGTGGGAATCCTTCTGGGCAGGTGTGCTAAGGTAGCAACCACAGATATCCTATCTTCTCTACAACAAAGAAAAGCTACGTTGCTATAGACGGGAGAAGGGAAACCTTTCATCTATGTTGGCATGTGAATAACTCATGTCTAGACTCCTTTCCAATTTTAAGATCATATGATCAATGATTTTATATCCTAAAGCAATGACTGTCAACCCATGTGCTGCAAGAGGATCAGGTGTGCCATGAAAAGTTTTATAGACCATTAATTAAATTATTTTTGAAGTTCAAAGCATAGTTAAGTATATTTTCTTTTTACTTTTTTTTGTTTGTTTGTTATTTTAGAGACAGGGTCTTGCTCTTCCTCTGGCTGATCTTGAACTCCTGAGCACAGTGATCCACCTGCCTCAGCCTCCCAGAGTGCTAGGATTACAGGCGTGAGCTACCACACCGGGCCCTTTACTCTTTTTTTTAATGAACATAATTTTAGTGTGCTGCAGAAGATTAACTAGACAGGTTCAAGTGTGTGGTGCAATTAAAAAGTTTGAAAAACATTGTCCTAAGGTAACAAGGCGGAAAGAGATTATGCCTAGTAAGTAAGTAACAGGTGTCAGTGGTAGTCGAATGTATGAAAGAACATGCTTTCGTTAGATTCAATAACTTAAAAGGTTAGCTTTGGATGTTACTAAATTAAAATGAATGAAAAAATTGAACATACCTACAACATTCTTCAAACCAGCGTGCAACGTAATCCCACATATAATAAGGCTCAAAGGAATTAAAGAGAAGGTTGGCAGTTTTAATCAGCTCTGCTGTTTTCTTATTTTCCCTTAATTTACTAAAAAAGAGAAAAGAAAAATAAAAACTTAAAAGTATTAACATTTATTTTCTTCTAATGCAAACCTGAGTGCAATATTATGAGGGCAGCAGATACTCCCAGAGTGCTGCCAGGAGTGTGCCTGCTGGAGACTGGGACGAACCCCCTCTGCCTGCTGCTACTCTCCTGTGACTTTGTCTGCAGTTCTTTTTTCAAATTTGAGCTTTCATAACTCAAATGTATGATCAAGATCAGAAATTAGCCTTGTAAAATTTCTGAATAAAAAACACAAAAGAACAGGAAGTGATTTCTGAATTATTTTGAGTCTGTGACTATCAATTTGGTATCAAATTCTCTTGACATGTATAAACTGAGTAGTGACTTGATTTTTATAGCCTTGATTCTGAAGAATTTTGTTTACTTTCCTGTGCTGTTCAGGATTTTCTTACAGTTAAATTTATTTTGATCAATTTCAATCAAATTATTCTTAGCTTGAAAAACAACAAAAAAGACCATTACTGTATAAGGTCATTATTACTGAAATTCCATTAGGTAAAAATAACTTTGTTATTTGAAATGACAACCCTTTAGCCTACTTTTTCCTCCCATCCTAGCAATTAAAAAAACTGTCTTTATATGGTCAGGTATTATAAATACAACTAGCATGCCGAAAAGACTAATTAAATACTCTATGGGTAATAGAGATTTTCAGGCAGGGTACAGAAAGAAATAAGAGTATCAGGTTACTTAACATTAACATCTTTAACAACAACAAGGGGATTATGTCATCAGAAATAAAAAATGCCTTAAAATATTTTAATACATAGATAAAAGCATGTTTTAGGAAATAACCCAGGGCATCTCCAAAGCGTCACCAAGGAGACGTGACGTCAATGAAATGCAAACTATGTAAAAAAAATTATAGTCTTGGAAGCTTTGTCATCTTATAATAAATGAGGACCCTAGAGAAGAGTTCATCTGCCCAACCAGGAGGAGACGTGGAGTTCTGTCAGCACGTGTGAACCACTGAGCAGAGCAAGGAGTGACGATGTCACATCGCTTGGCCTGTCCCAGCATCCGAAACACACACACACATGCCTGACGGAGAAACGACCACACCTGGACAGACAGACAGACCCCAGTCCTGTCCACTCACTCCACTCCGTGCTTGTCCTTCTCTAGACAATGATTTGGCCTCCTAAGTCTGTCACATCCCCAAGGGGCACCACCCCCTGCCAACAAACAATGGAGTGTCCCAAGGAAGATGGCCTTGTTTGGGGCAACTCCCATTAGCAATGGGATGCATGGCAGTTGGTCTCCTGTGAGTCTGGTAAGTGTAAATAAATTCCCTGCTGCCTGTGTCTTTGCGCTAAGTGTAATGTTCCGGACTAGTGGCATAAAGAACTAACCCTGGAATGTGATGTTCTGCCATCACGCTGGTAAGAGCCTGTTTGGAAGATCAGGGCAGCTAATTTCGATACTTCATATTGTGAAAATACACTGAGACTGCACAGATTCCCTACTTAGTTGTCACTAACACCTCAAGCTATGCTGAGTGCACAGAGCAACGCTCACTTTATGAACGGGTATTAACAAATGCGAACCTCTGCTTGTCATGTTTAATTTTTCGGTAATCTACCTGCTTAACTGAGCGTGATCCTTACTGAAGGGGGGATCCATCTGAAGATCCAGTTCTGCTTTGCATTGAGAATATAATGTTCTAAACACCTCAATCAGGACGTCTTCCAGAATCACAGGCCCTAAAATATACAAATAAAAGACAGTACTTAATTAGCATTGGAAAATCATAATCATTTGGAAACTGATCCAAGTAAAGGATGTTCTAAAACAAAGTATTTTTAAAAAACATTTTTTAGAAGCTAACGCTCACATTTTGAACTGTTAATGTAAAATGGTAAATAACTGGAAAAAATGTTTATTTAAGGTCTAGGTTAACATCAGAAATTATGGAATCAGGGAAATTGGTTTTGCCAGTTTAAAGTTCTTCCCTTGGACTAGTCACTTAACTTCATTGACCTTTATTTTCCTCAGAAAATGAAGATAATAATACCAAACTTACAGGACTCTTTTAATAGTTAGGAAAAATACTTGTAAGGTGGGTAGGACAGTCTGTAGAACATAATGAGTACTCAATAAACACTACTTGTATTACTACTATTGTTATTTAATTTATATGATTCTAAAATTTATGTAATACTAAAATGCATAAGGCTAAATGTTTTTGCTATTACAGATGACAATTTCCTTAATAAAAAGATTCATGAGCATTATCTATTATTATATAATAGCTAAAAAAAGCCGTTCAATGTGATTGATATAACTCAAGTTATTTGTATATTTAAAACTTTTAATTTTTAAGAAATGATGAGAAGACATGCATATCTGAGTTTTTTTTTTTCTTTTGACACAGTGTTTTGCTCTGTTGCCCAGACTGGAGTGCAGGGATGTGATCTTAGCTCACTGCAGCCTCAAACTCATAGACTCAAGCAATCCTCCTGCCGCAACTTCTCAAATAAGTGAGATTATAGGTGCATGCCTTGATGCCCAGCTAATATTTTATATATAATTTAAAACATGGAATCTTGCTATGTTACCCAGGCTAGTCTTGAATTCTTGGCTTCAAGAGACTCCTGCCTTGGCCTCCCAAAGTGCTAGGATTATAGTCCTGAGCTACCACGCCTGACATGCATATTTCCTAAAACATCCGCAGAAAATTTGAAGAAATTATATACATTATGATTTCATTTCATTGTTGCCGATATTTATGATTTTTTTCTTAATTTCTGTCTCACATGCCATAATTAACTTCCCAACAGATCTAACATGTAATAAGTATACAATGAAGAAAGGGAAAACAAACAGAATAAAGGCAACGTGGAGAGGAAAGTCAAGGGACATAACCCATTCTGTGAACTATAAATTAGCCATGACAGATCACAAACATTTCAATTTCAGTAACGATCAGGATTAAAAGCAGCTTAGAAAGCACCTTTAAATGACCTGCTGCTGCAGACACAGCACAGGGTAACAGCCCAGCTGGATCAGTATTTGTATCTTCCTGACTTTCAAGAGTAAACTTCTTGGTAAGAAATTCCTTAGAATTTATATTTAAAGGACACATCAAAATATAATAATTTTCCTAATGACTCTTATTTTTTATTACAAAACAATACAAAATAATTACATGTGACTTTACACCTTCAGACAGTATGTATTACCTAGCTCAGGTTTGTCCAGTAAGCTGATTAAAATACGAAAGGGTTTTAGATCCTGCATTAGAGTACTCTCCTCTCCAAATCCATTCACTTGTAAGATTCCCACCATTGCCTTTAAAAAAGAACAGTATATTAGTCACTTAAGTAAACAGATTGAGAGGTTTTTTCCTTAAGAAAAATATTTTACAATGTAACTGTATGCAACGGAGATTTATAGCCCATATTGCTTTTCTGAAGCCCTTTCACCAAGATTGGCCTTCTTCCTCTGCTAGAAAACAATAAAAACCGTATTTTCTGTCTTGAGAGAAGAGAAAGTGCTTAAATTTTCACTAGAAGGCCAGTGGAAGAGTCAAAGAAAATTGAGAAAAATTTATTCATGGGTTGGTTTTATGCCCTAACGATGAACGGCTTCTACTTACTAAGATCACCGACTCCACATCACACCATGTTATCATGGCAGTTATCTGCTAGTATGCAGTTATTTCCCCATTAATGACTCAAAACTAACTGTATACACATAACTTCACTCATTTAAAAATGTTTCGGATACCACGTATGTTCATATATTTTGTTTTACAGTATCTTGAAGACATGCAATTGAAGTCAAAATATTATGAAATAAACCTACAGAACATTTTAACATTGACTTTACAACAGCAGCTCCACCACACTTAGAAACCAGTTGACTCACAAATCTCCCCAGAGCTTCCTAGGAAGTAACACAGGTTTTAAAATCTTTCAGAACAGTTCCAACTTTTATAGGGCAGATAGGTAACAAGCTGAAACTATATACACACACTTTTTTGTGTGTGGTTCGACTAGTGTGAGTGTTTAATATAAATCCAAATAAAAGAAAATTTTCTTTACCTCAACCTGATGGGAGTTGGAGAAGCCCAGGTCACCCATCTCGCTGCACCTATATTTTAATAAGGTCACGAAAAAACACAGAGCATCCCTGGCTTTACGTGTGGTCGAGCTTGTGACCATCCACCATTTCACTCAGATTTGCTTATAAGGGTCACACTGAGAATTTGTGAGTCTTGTCTCCACTCCTGTAGCTGTGAATTCCATTAAGGCAGGACCCTGTCTCATTAACTCTGGTGGTAAGTAACCAAAGAATAATGAAAGTATCCATTACCTGGACCAATAACTCTTTTGAAAAGGTAGTGAAATAGTAAGTGGCGTGTTCTTCCGGATTACTGTGTCTTGTGCTTCTGGGTCCTGTGATAGCACCGTTGTTATCAAAACCTCCATGGAAACAAATCACAAAGTGAATTAAAATGGAATTCCCAAAACTGCTGTTCATTAAATACCAGAACTGCAAATATCTAAAAAACAGCACTAAACACTTACCAATTAGTAGCCCATTCAATGTCAGCAAGAAAGATCATTTTAGATAGTTTAATAAAGGGAAACCAATTTCATACATCAGTATCATAGTATTCTTCAGAATTGCCCCGTTGTTTGGTTATTGTCTCAGTCTTACCAACAGCAAAATAACGGAAGACTCAGAATATCCAAGGTAAGTTAACAGCTTGGGTATTCTCTCCCTGCAGGCAGTAGGGAGTTGTGAAGACAGGCCACACACGCACAGGAAGGACAGGAGGCCGCAGTGGGCAAGTGCCCTCCTGCCTCAGGAGGGCTGGTGCAGGTGGGGAACACTGGGACTAGTCCTGCTTCCTCGGATGACTTCAAAGTTGGGGACAGCGTGCTGTCCCTTGCTGACCCTTCTTTGTCTACTAATGTATAGTGTAATAACCCCAATTTATGAGGGAAAAAGTCTTGTCAAAGACAACATGACTTTATGGATTCAAGAAGCTTCTGAAATGTCTTCATATAATACACCGTTAACAGCTACCTTTTTATTGTTCATTTACACAAAAACTTTTAGTTTTTTCATTTAATACAACTTGGTATTATTTACACATGGAAATCTCCCTTCGTCTGTCACAGACCTACCGAGAAGCCAGGCGTAAAGTCTGCGGTTTAGGGACATGTCTCTTCTCAATACCACGTGAAGGGCTGCGGACAAGATCCTGATCATGTCTGGGCGGGTTGCCTGGAACAGTTAAAAATGTTTATGTACTTAATTACATACAAAGTCACACTGCCTTCTTCTTCTTTTTTTTTTTTTTTTTTGAGACAGAGTCTCACTATGTCACCCTCGGTAGAGTGCCATGCTGTCATAGCTCACAGCAACCTCAAACTCTTGGGCTTAAATGATTCTCTTACCTAAGCTTCCCAAGTAGCTGGGACTACTGGTGCTCACCACAACACCTGGCTATTTTTTTCTTTTTGGTCGTAGCTCTCACTGCTGTTTGGCAGGCCCAGGCCGGGTTTGAATCCGCCAGCCTCAGCCAGTGTATGTGGCGGGTGCCTCAGCTGCTGAGCTACAGGTGCTGAGCCTGCCTTTTTCTTCTTTAAAAACTAATGCCTTGCAATATGCTCAGAGCGTTAGGCTACAGAAGGGGCTTCCCTACAGTATTATCTCACTTAATCTTCCAAACACAGGGAATGCATGTTACAGATTAGGGAACAGGAAGAAAGGTACCGAGATCTCGTTCAGTCTCACAGCTAAAATTAGAACTGAATTGTTTTAACTTACAGTTTAAGTTTCTTTATCTCATGTAATCAAAACAAATCTGACACAAAACAAAGACAATGGGACAGGTACAAGAAAACCACATGCTGTCAACCCTGCACGTTACAGTGCTGTCGGCTGACTGTAAACTCCTCACAAGGCCACTATCCTCATCAATTCCAAGTCTTTCATTTCTTCTTTTAAAATTTTTTAATCTTATATTTCAACATTAAAAAATATAGAAAATAATATAATAAACCCCTTTGTATCAAGCATCCAGCTTTAACAAATCTTAATTATTTTTTCATTTTGTTTCAGATATTTTAAAGAGAAATAATTCCTTTTTTTTTTCCTGCCTCTTTCTCACTAGTCCTAATTAGATGTTTAAAAAAGATTCAGTGAAAAGAGGTAAAGTTTAAAAGAAAAGGAAAGAGAATTAACTTGCATCTTTAGAATATCACTAGAGGCCAGACCCCACGGCTCATGCCTGCAATCTTTAGCCCTCTGGGAGGCCTAGGTGGATGGACTGCCTGAGCTCAGGAGTTTGAGAACAGCCTGAGCAAGAGTGAGACCCCATCTCTACTAAAAATAGAAAAATTTAGGCAAGAGGATCACTTGAGCCCAAGAGTCTGAGGTTGCTGTGAGCTATCATGATGCCATGGCACTCTACCCAGGGTTAACAGATTCTGTGTCCAAAAAAAAAAGAAAGAAAAGAAAAAAAAAGAGTATCATTAGATAATCACCTTATAATATAATCCTGGAAGTTAGGCTGGAAGTTGACTAGTAAACAGCCCTAAGGGCTTAGTCAAATTCAAATGCCTGGTTAGTGTCCCAGCAGGATGAAGAACTTCCCTCTCCCTAATCATGGACCAGTGAAGGTTACGCTTCTTGATGGAGTTACAAGCAAAAACGATGCACCCAGCTCATTTGCTTTAAAAAAATCCGCAAGGCTAGGTGCCTATAGCACAGTGGTTATGGCGCCAGCCACATGCACCGAGGCTGGCAGGTTTGAGCCCAGCCTGGGCCACCTAAACAACAGTGACAACTGCAACAAGAAAATACCTGGGCGTGGTGGCGGACCCCTGTAGTCCCAGCTACTTGGGAGGCTGAGGCAAGAGAATCATTTAAGCCCAAGAGTTTGAGGTTGCTGTGAGCGTGACGCCACAGCACTCTACCGAGGGTGACATACTAGGACTCTGTCTCAAGATAAATAAATAAAAAAATCTGCGAAAAATTACCGAGATGTTACAGAATATACATCAATAGCAGCTGACAAATTATGGACATGCCTCTAGAATTGAGCTGTCTTCTATTAATCTAGAAAATGTCAAAGTGTGGTCCCCAGATTCCTGGGTATCAATTAGACTCTTTTAGGAGATCCACAGAGTAAAAACTAGCTATTCAAAAAATAAAACAAAACTAGCACATTCATAACAAATAAGAGGATGCATATCCATAACACCACCCAGACTGTTCTCCCTTGTGATATTGACACTGATCTACAGCGGGTGAAACCTCTGGCCCCTGTGCCCGGGAGGAGGTGCTGCAGGGGACCCCCGTACTCATAACCACTGCATTTTTTTTTTTGCTGCTGTGTACTTACATTAAAATGAAAAACAAAATGGAAAAGAAAAGCAAGTTTCACTTAATAATGTTGATGAAAAAGCAAAAATTTGTTTTATTAAGTGTGAAGTACAATTAAAGCATGTCTAACTTATATTTAAGCATGATGGTTGTCTCAAGGAAAAGCATTTGTGCAACTATCTGAGCTATGAGCCACAGAATGCCACTTTTACTTGAATGAATGACTCACCCCAACTATGATTATTGCAGCTTGGAAATTTGGCATCATTTTCTCAAGCAAAACAAGCCCATCACTTCAAAAAAAGCAATTGACATTATTACAAATAAAATCTGAGTATCCAAGGAAAATTCTGAGTTTCAGAAAACTTGTATATTTATTGAAAATGCATTCTTTTGAAATGAATTGGCTTTGAAGTTTCCCAGTACAGAGCTTAGATGTTCCTTAATACCTAAAACTCTTCACTGATTAGATCAGCAGTGATTATAATAATGCGATTGTTCATCACTGCCTAATGAAATGTGTCACCACTTAGAAAATCTGCATAGTTCTATAAACCGATCTTTCGTAAATGACCAGTCCCAACGTCACAGAAGCACATATGTGTGAAAGGTCCACTGAAGGACAAGACAGCCAGTGGCTTCAATGAAATGGACGATGGAAATTTCTTTGGTATTGTTTTAGATTCCATATTGTAATTAATCTTTAAAAACTAGGGCTTGACAAAATCTGGAATAGTATCACAGAAGAATATTCCTTTTTTTTGGAGACAGAGTCTCACTCTATTGTCTTCACTAGAGTGCTGTAGTGTCACAGCTCACAGCAACCTCCAACTCCTGGGCTTAGGTGATTCTCTTGCCTCAGCCTCCCGAGTAGCTGGGACTACTGGCACCCGGTCACAATGCCTGGCTATTTTTTTGTTGCAGTTTGGCCAGGGCCAGGATTGAACCTGCCACCCTTGGTATATGGGGCCGGCTCCCTACCCACTGAGCCAAAGAGCCACCTGAAGCATATGCCATTTTAACAGAAAATGGTATGGACATACTCTTGCCTTGTTCAGCTACACACCAGTGTAAGATCAGATTTTCTTCATAGGCTTTAACCAAACAAATAATCACAATAGATTAAATATAGAAGTAGCTATGTGCTTTTAGGCCAGACAATAAAGAGACTGGAAAAAATATAAAACAATGCTTCTCACTTTTTTTTAAGTGTTGGAAAATAGTTACTTGCATAAAATGTTATTTATGCTAACATGAAAACTCTGGGGTTGCCAAATGATGTTTTTAAATTTGGCAGTTTTAATTTATAATACACTATAGACATCTAATCCACATAAGCAAATGTTTTTAGGAACCTCAATTTTTTTTTTTTGCAGTTTTTGGCCAGGTCTGGGTTTGAACCCACCACCTTTGGCATATGGGGCCGGCACCCTACTCCTTTGAGCCACAGGTGCCGCCTGGAACCTCAATATTTTTAAAGAATGTAATAGGGTCCTGCAATCTAGGTATTTGAGAACTGCTGACCTGCTATTCAACATCAGATATGTAGATTAAAGATATTATCACAAAACCTTCAAAAGTACAAATATTTCATCTCTGGTAGAAAACCTCTTAAGAAAGAAGTGGGATATGTTGGTCAAAGGATACAAAGTTGTAGTTAAAAGGGAAGAATAAATTTGAATGATCTACTGTACAATATGGTAACTGCAGTCAGCTAACCATGTATTTTCACTGCTGGGAGTAGATTAAGTGTTCTCATTGTAAAAAACAGGTATGTGAAGTAAAGAATGTTAGTTCATTTTAGCCACAATGTATACATATTTTAAAACATTGTTTTGTACCTGATAAATATATACAAATTTTATTAAAAGATAAAATAGCTGGGCTTGGTGGCTCACACCTGCAATCCCAGCACTTGGGAGGCTGAGGCAGGTGGATTGGCTGGCTCACAGGTTGGAGACCAGCCTGAGCCACAAACAGAGTTTGAAGTTGCCGTGAGTGGTGATGCTACAGCACTGTGCTGAGGGTGACAAAGTGAGACTCTTGTCTAGGGAAAAAAAACAAAACAAAACAATAAATGAAATAAAAAATAACAAGAAGTCACTTTTAGTTTGTGATTGATATAACTACTGATTTCTAATATGTAAAAAAATTCTATTACAATCTAAATAAAATGAGTAACTATTACAGATTTGGATCAGCTTTCCGGAAAATAAATAAAAGATGTATAAAAGACTGTTCACTGCTAAAATGCATCACTGCAAGCATACTTTTGGAGAAGGCGATGAGAGGACTCTGAAGTCACCACCACAATCAGTACTTGCCAAAGTCACACATGAAAGACCAGGCAAGACGGGGGTGGAGAGCAGCGACGCTGGCCACGGCCTCCTCCTCAGGGGCTCTCACAGGGAGGGCCACTCTCCAGTTAGGGCTTTTGTTTGTTTGAGACAGTCTCACTCTGTCACTCTGGGTGGAGTGCCCTTGGCGTCAGCATACCTCTCAACCCAGCTAGCTTTTTCTATTTTTAGTAGAGATGGGGTCTCACCATTGCTTAAGCTCAGGAGCTGGAGTGTGAGGTTGCTGTGAGCTATGATGCAGTGGCACTCAACCCCCCAGTGACTGAGAGACTGTCTCAAAAAAACCCCCAAATCCAGACAGTACATATTTAGGCATTTGGAGCACATATATTTCTTGGGCATGATCTTCTTTATTTTCCTTCATAAGCCTTTATTTATTTATTTATTCATTTTTGAGACAGAGTCTTATTTGGTTACACTTGGTAGAGTGACATGACGTCACTGCTCACAGTAACCTCAAACTCTTGGGCTCAAGTGATTCTCTTGCTTCTGCCTCCCAAGTGGCTGGGACGTAGGACGTACAGGTGCCTGCCACAACACCCAGCTATATTTAGAGATGAGGTCTCGCTCTGGCTCAGGCTGGTCTTTAACCTGTGAGCCACCCAGCTCTGCCCTCTTCATAAGCCTTTAATAACCCATTCTTATCCTGTGTATTGTTCAGCCACCTCTATACTAGAGCACTGCTCAGCTGACTGGCCCCCCAGGGTCTTCCGTGAAAAGCTGGAAGGCAGAATAAAGATTTCTGGTTAAGGATGAAGGTTTCAAAACATAAACTAGGGGGTGCTTTATGTCCCAGTTGGTGACAACACAAGCAATGGAACATAAAATCCTTTAGTTATTAATAATTCAACTTAAAGTTGAATAAAATAAAAATTTAAATAAATAGCATAACATAGAAAAAAACCAAATAAAGTAATCAATAGAAATTGGCCAATCATAATGAAAACACACTTTAACTATCTGCCATTTGCAGTTCTTACAAAGACTTCACGTAATCTTCTCTGCTACGGCCTTTTTAGCAGCAAACTCACTCTCCAAGGTGGGTATTCTCGATTCTCCCTTATTATTTTGGCTGGTACGCAGCTCCACCACTCTGGACTCTCACGCACTGGGGCTCTGAACCAGTCTTCATCCAGGTTTAGACTCAAAGGAATATAGATCGCTTATTTTACAACGGGAATACTGATTGATTTTCAGGAATGAAATGCCTCATTTATGATTTGTTGAATTAGTTGCTGTTATTTATAATGAAAGTAGTATAGAATGTCACATGATTAAATACATGGCTCTTAAATCACGTCCTGTGCTGATAAGGTCTGACACTGCTCACAAATGACACGAGCAAGGTGAGGGGGCAGCAGGACAGACAGTGGCTGGGGGAAGGCTGGTGTGAGAGTCGTGGCATGTTCAGAGGTAGTTAGCAATATTTACCTCTTGGTATTTACAGGTTAGAACGTTTTACAAAAGTATAAAATAATCCATGCAATCACCATGTCCTTATTCAATCAGTGAACCTTTCTGCTTCAATCTTTTCACAACGAATTACATTTCTTAAAACGGAATTTATTTTCTACGTTTTGATTTATGAAACAAAAGAATCCAATAGACATGCTTTTAAAAAATAACTACATATCATGGATCTACGGCTCCCGAGAGCGTCTGGCAGCAGTATCGGCACTGATGTTTACCTGACTCATGTGGAAGGGGAAGCAGAACAGGATGAGGTCCAGCGTGCTCCTCTGCACCAGGACACTCGAGTCCTGCACGGCAGTGCTCACTGCTTCCACCTGCAACGACAGCGTCTTTAGCACCCATGGTCTAGGACTCTGCAAAAGTTTTCCCATGAAAATATAAAAACTCTTCATCTTATCTAACAAATAAAAATATGCTTCTGAGGATCTTATCAATCATTAAATGTATTTACGTTACTTTTAATAAATAATACATCATGAGGACTTAAAAATTAGATAGTACAAAAGGGTACACTGAAAAATGGTTCTGTTTCATTTCTATCTTCCAAATATCCAAATTCCCTTTTGTAGGTAACCAGTATTACAGTAAACACTTTCTGCAGATACAAGTAAACAGAATCCATTCATATATCCCAAGCCAGACCTTTTCTCATTTAACAATATATTTTGGAGAATTTTCCTTATGGTTATACATATATAAAGAGCTTCACCACTTTTTATGGCCAAAGAAGTACTGCACAAATAAATCCCCATCTATTTAAAAGGCTTGCAATCACGGACATGTATACTTTCCTAAACATTCAGGGTTGTAGACGTGCTGCAGAAACATCTGCAGGAGAATCCGTCATAGTGGAAGTGACAGACGGTGGGGCAGGCAGGCCAAGTTACTATTTAGACAACACAGAGCCTTCCATTAGGGCTGTATCTTGATATTCCTACCAGCTATGTGTGACCATTTGTCTCTCCATGCTGACCAACGTTTTTAATTTTCCCCACGTATTGGAAATGTAACACATGAAAATTGGTTTGGTATAGTATAAATTTTATTTCTATTATTATAAATAATGTTGAGCATCTTTTCATGTTTGAATTACTCTTTATTTCTTTTAAATTATTTGTTTAAATCTATTTGCTACTTGATTGTTCATATTTATTAGTTTATTTTATTGGTTTATATCTTTGAATATTAGGACGCATTGTCCTTTTTTATTTTTTTTTTGAGACGGAGTCTCACTATGTCACCCTTGGTTGAGTGCTATATTATCACAGCTCACAGCAACCTCAAACTCTTGGGCTTAAGATATTCTCTTGCCTCAGCTTCCCAAGTAGCTGGAACTATAGGGACCCACCACAACGCCTGGCTATTTTTGTGTTGGAGTTGTTTAGCTGGCCTGGGCTGGATTCCAACCCACCACCCTTGGTGTATGTGGCTGGCACCGTAACCACTGTGCTATGATGCCAAGCCAGGAAGCGTTGTCCTTTGCTTGTGATGTGTTACAAATATTTTTCCAACTGTGTAATCTGTCTTTTTAATTATTTAAAAAAAGTTTAAATTTCCATTAAGTTATTAAAAAGAAATATGACAATATAGTTTAAAACCTGAATAAAAATAGAGGAGTTTGGCAGTTCTTTGTATACTTAAAATACCTTAGAAGAAAGTAAAGTAAATCTCTGGGACCTTGAATTAGATAATGGTTTCTTAAATACAAAATCAAAAGCACAGGCAGTAAAAGAAAATGATAACAAATGAAATGAAAGGGCATTATCATGAAAATGAGAAGTGAATGCAAAGAATGGAGGACAATATTTCCAAGTCATGGACATGATAGGAGTTTAACATGCAGCAAGGAACTCCTACAATTCAACAACAGAAAAGTAATGTGACTATTAAAATGAGCAGAGGATTTGAATAGACATTTATCTAAAGAAGACGGACAAATGGCCAATGATCGTGAGTTGCTCAACATCATCAGTCGTCAGGGAAATGCAAAGCAGAACCACAGTGAACTAATCCTTCACTCCCACGGGGAGGCTGTAACTAAGACAGACAGTAACAAGTGTTGACGAGGATATGCAGAAATGGAAACCCTCATACAGCGCTGGAGGGAATGAAGATTGGAGCAGCCACTTTGGAAAACAGTTTGGCAGTTGTTCAAAAAGTTAACAATAGAATTGTCAGAAAATCCTAAAATTCCACTATTAGCCACAAACCCAAAATAAGTGAAAATATATACACATACCAAAACTTGCATATAAATGTTCAATAGAGCACCATTTATAATACCCCAGAGATAGACGCAACCCAATTAACCATCCACTGATGAATGGGTAACCACGGCACATCCACGCTAAGGAGAGCCGCCCTGACACCTGCCGCACCAGGGGTGCACTGGGAGACAGACCACGGCATGTCCACACTAAGGAGAGCTGCCCTGACACCTGCTGGACCAGGGATGCACTGGGAGATACTAAGGTCAGGGGAAGAAGCAGCCACTCACCAGGGACCACACTGTCTGATTTCATTTATAGGGAACGGTCTGACTAGGCAAATCCACAGAAACTCAGGGATAGGAGGGAGGGGAAATGGGGTGTGATTAATAGGTATAGGGTTTTTTATGGATGAAAATGTTTCAGAATTCTTAGCAGTGATAGTTGTACAATTTTGCAAATATACTAAAAACCACTATATCATACAAAGGGCAATTTTTATAGTATGTAAATTATATATTATTAAAGGTGTTATTAAAAAAAGTTTAACATACATTTACCATGTGACCCAGCAATCCCATTGCTAGTATATCCCCAAGAAATAAGAATATATGTCTACACAAACATCTGCATGCAAATGTTTATAGTAGCTTTATTTACAATTACCATAAGTGGGAAACAAATGTCCGTTAACCGGTGAATGAACGAACAGTGGCACATTCCTACAATAAGATGCTACATAGCAATAGAAAGGAACCAGCTACTGACGCTCCTCGGAGCGTGGGCGGAGCTCAAACACCTTAGCAAAGTGCAGGAACCAGACTTAGAGGCGACACAGAGTGCGCTCCCACTCACCAACAGCCTCAAAAACGCATAACTGCACAGACAGGAAGAACCTGGGTCTGTGCGGGTGTGGGGTGGCAACAGGAGGGGCCACAAGGGCACAGAGTGCTGGGGCAGTGCACACATGCTGTGCCTCGACTGTGGGGGACACCTGACTGCAATGCTCCTCAAGGTTCACACAGCCGCACAAGGCCACAGGATTAATTTCAGTGCGTGTAAATTATGTTTTAACAAATGTGAATAGAATCCAGTATCAGTAATGTCATACTTATACTAGAAAATAAAGAATTAATCAAAAAGTTTTCTTTTAACTTTTTGATGATCCTTAAAGAGTTTTTTTTTTAACACATTGCTCATTTTAAGAGTATAGTACTCTATAGAGACAAAAGGTTCCCTTCTCTCCGTAATCTTGAAATTAAAAACAAAGCATTATATCAAAGAAAGCAATCAGTATGATTTTTTCCCTACTATTTTTCACTGTTTTAATACTATATCCTCTCACAAATCCCAAATCTGGCTTTACCACTTTACCTAAAATCCATCTTTCTTGTAAGGAAAGCTGTGACCATGAAGTCCCACTGTGGTGCTGATCTGAGCAATCAGCCCCACGACAGTAATAAAGATCATTTGTTTGCATGAATAACAGATAATGAAGATAAGAAATGACAGATACAAATAACATTCTTTTTCATGTAAAGAATTAAGCTTTTAAAACAATAATTATTATTCAGGCCTTTGACTTTCCTTGATGAAAAACATAAGCTGTATGAAAACAGGAGCTGTGTTCACGCACAGTCTGTCAGGACTCGTGTCTGCTCCAAGGAGAGGTCTGTGAAACCAGCAACTGCAATTTTGGACCTACCATTAGCTCAATATCACTCCCAATTATATACAGCTGGTCTTCCATAGAAAGCTTCCTGTTCAAATGTGCAAGGACGTATGTGATCCCAGGCAAGCGCACTGCAGGGCTGGTGAGGAGGCTGCCCCACAGGGCGCTGTAGAAGGCCGACTGGTCCACCGCGGCGGCCACCTTTTCCAACAAGGTGTTCGTTCTGAGGCACAAGGCAAAGGGGTTTCAGAAGGGAAATATTTAGGTTCACATTTTAAAAAATAAATCATTATTTTATTCTTTTCCAAAAATGTATGAAAGCTTCCTGTACCCTAGAAGCAAGTGTGACAGGTGGAGGAAGGATACACTTCAGGGGAGAAGCCACTGGGTCTCTTCTGCTGAGTCCCCCCCTCTGCACAAGGAGACCCACCCACCTCACTGGGCTGCCAACTGGTCCAAGCAGGAAAACACTATCTACGTTTTATTTAATAGTAGTCCTACACATCTTCTGTTGACTTTCTACAAAATCTTAGACATTCCCAAATGTTTCTTTCTTTTTGAAATCACATACTATATAATTCACAACTTTAATAAATTGGATCTATGATAAAATCTAGGCTACATTACTGCTTTAACAAGAAATATATTTAAAAATTATTTTTGATTTATGTTTAACATATGGTAAATAATACAATTCATAAAAGCCTATTACACGATAGCACAGCAGAGCTGGAGTGAAGAGAATTTGATGAGTTCTGCTATTTACCATGTGATTTAACAACAAGATTGTGAACTCTTCTGGCTTTAATTTATATATGCATTAAAAGAGTAACACACTTACAGATCATTTTACAGAATTTATGAGGAACTAGCAAAACACAAATCATGGGGATACCAGTCATAAAAATCATAACTCAATTTCTATGTTATATTCTTAATTTTAATTAGTTGAGATATAGGTGGTCTTGATTCCATGTTTCTCTTAATAAAATTAATATAGCAACTTAAAACTGATTTATGAGTAATGAAATAATTCATACATTTCTTTCTTTTTTTTTTTTTTTGAGAGTCTCATTTAGTCACCCCTAGTAGAGTGCTGTGGTGTCACAGCTCACAGCAACCTCACACTCTTGGGCTCTAGCGATTCTCTTGCCTCAGCCTCTTGAGTAGCTGGGGCTACAGGTGCCTGCCACAGTGTCCGGCTATTTTTAAAGATGGGGGTCTTGCTCTGGCTCAGGCTGGTCTCGAACTTGTGAGCTCAGGTGATCCACCTGTCTTGGCCTCCTAAGTGCTGAGATTACAGTTGTGAGCCACCACACCTGCCCTAAATTCATATATTTCTGAAATTGTACACAAACAATAAAAATATAAAATTAATAAGAGTAAATGATAAGCTTTCAGGGCAAAATTAATTTTTCCCAAAGTAGCTCAGAAGGGTAATCAAATATATTCAAGATTAGATTCTCACAGCATTATAGGAACAGCTGAAAAACAGAGTAACTAGTCAGTGCGCTTGAGTAAACAAATCCAAGTCCTCCAGGCTGCTCATCAAGGGCACCATTTTGTATTTCTGCCACCTCAAATTACAACGTCTTTTTTTGGTAAGACTATTAACTAGTAACGAGATATAAAAGACACTTAATGCTAATATTATCTATAACTATTAACTCCCAAAGAAATAACAGTAGGCTCCAAAACAGACCAAATAATTTTCTTTGAAAAGTTAAAACATCAAGAGCACCATACTCGGGACTTGGCTATTTTCCCCTGTTAGCAATTTGAAAGTTGTGGACACATGGACCAATTTTCCATTGTTTTTATTATTCTAAATTTCCTTTCTGTTGTATTATTTTAAGATATTGGCCAATATCTGGAGTGACGAACATGTGCTGGCACTAGACTAAGGGATCTCATTATTACCATAGCACAGTGAGATAGGTATTATGCTTGATTTATAGGTAAGCACACTGACTAGAGCTCACAAATGACAGAACTTTCTGATGCTCACAGGGTGTGCACAGACAGGCCTGGAACCCTACTGACCATCTCTGAGGTCTACATTCTTAACCACAGACTAGATACACTACATTAATTTTTTTATTACTATAGAATTCTTCAGCTGATATATTGGTATATCTAGAATAATTGATTTTTATGGTGCCTGAGGATGCTTGCTGTCAAATCCTTGACTTTGATTCCAACGCTGCGCCAAAGGCTATCTTACCTCTCGTAGTACTCTGATCCTTCTTCTAAGCCAGGAAGAATACCAGTTAGCAGCCCCTGCAGACCAGGCTTTAGGGTTTTGCCCAGAGGCAGGTAATACATCTCATACAGACTGAGCAGTGTTGGTTTCACAGACATGGCAGCATTTGCAAGAAGAGGAAATAATCCAGAACTGTTTTAAAAAATAAAAGCAAAAGAGGAAGAGAGAGAAAATAACTACAAAATATTAATTCCCATGGGATTATATGTATATATGAATCTCTACTAATTGAGGAAAGAGTAAGTTACATGGATTGGCTTACAATGATGCCTGTATACCAGTGTTTCTCAACCTGTGGGTCACGACCCCTTTTTAACAATGAAAATACACTGAGGCATTAGGAAGGTTGAGAACCACTGCTGTATACCAACGATTTCCATTAAATAGATCCAGTCCTTTGGCTTGAGTTTCATCCTCATAAACCTAAAAGCCACCTCGCTATTTCACAAAGTCCTCATATTTCACAGTTCCAAACCAGGATCTATCCTTCTACCACCCAAACATGTGTTTTCTGTAATTCCCATTTCAAAATATGGTATCACTACCTACCTGGCTGACCAAAAGCTGTACATCTAGGAGCAATTCTTTACCCTCTTAAAAAAATCTTTTATTCTAACCTGCAATCAATCACCAAGTTTTCCCCCATGGTACTCTCTTAACATTCTGAACATAACAAATTCTCTCCATGGCCACAACTTAAGTGTCTGGAGAAGCCCACCCTCCTGTCTCAGTCCTCGTGTTTTAATGGGCATTGCTTCCACACTGCTTCAGTAAAACTGTTCACTCGTTTCCTGTTGCCAAAGGGCTTTTAACATCTTTTAAGATTTGCCTAAATCAGACTCTGATGTACACTCGCCAGTCTGACTCGTGCACCTGTCTCCAACTGTACTGAAGAGTCCCTTTCTGATTTCCTCAGAACCTTCCAAGCTCCTCTGTGTCCAGGCCTCTGCACATGCTGTGTGACAGATCACTTCCTACTTCCTCACTCACATCCTCAGTGTCTGTCCGGATGATTCCAAACCTCCCAGATCTTAGACTGTGCCATTTCCTTAAGGACTGTAGTCCCCATCTCAGGCTGTGGATGGTGCAGGGTGTGGCCTGTTAGGAACAGGGCCACACGGCATCAGTTTAGCTGTGGAGGAGCCAGGGGAGCTTGGCCTGTATTTGCAGCCACTCCCCATCACTCACATCCCCGCCTGAGCTCCAGCTCCTGTTGGATGGGCAGGGGCATTAGAGGATTCTCACAGGAGCACAACCGGGCTGTAAACTGCAAGTGGCAGGGACCTGGGTTGTGTGTGGCTCCTTATGGGAACTGAGGGCCTGATGATCTGAGGTGGTGACACCAGTGCTGGAGTGGCTGCAAAATACAAATTATAATCAGCAGAAAGGTCCGCCTGCATAAAGACCATGACAAATCTACTGCTTGGAGGCTCCTATCAACGTCCCCCCCCCCCCCAAAACAGTCCACGGAAACACTGTCTTCCATGAAACTGGCCCCTGGTGCCAGAAAGGTTAGGAACTGCTATATAAGAACCTGCCTCCTAATCACACTAGTTATGTTAGGCCCACTGGGCCTAGGCTAAGACATACAAGTTTCAGGCCTAGGCTTTAATGGAAAAATACCAGTTAACTCCTGGCAAATTTCCGGACTGCAAGCTTTCAAAAAAATGAAGTAGGATTAGTTCACTCCCAAGATAGATGGGAAAGTGCTGATTAATTTCTCACTTCTAGTTCACTCCAAGTTTCTTGCTTGGCTAATGCCCTGGGAAACAGACTGGGAGGCACCAACTGTTCCCAGACTGACTTTCAAACAATATCAGGTGGGGAAAGTACTGAAACTAAGATGTATGGGAGAAAATATTAAAACAAAGATGTATGTCTAACTAACCACAAAATCCTGCTTCTGTACAATGCCTGCTACCCCACTGGGATATACCTGGACAGCCTATGTGCCAACCAGGATGCAGACCAAGCCTTAAAAACCCAACCCCTTAAGCCAGCGGTTCTCAACCCACAGGAATTGTATTAAAAGGCTGTGGCATTAGGAAGATTGAGAACCACTGTGGCTTAAGCACTTGGGGCTGCTCTCAGAAGCCCCATGTTGGGACACAGAGGCAGTCATTGGCCGGCTCTTCAATTAAATTTAACTTGTTGGGCAGTATGGTCTTTGTGGAACTCCTGGGCACAACAGTTAGACCCCCGCATGATGTTCCCACGCCGCCAGGCACTTAGTAATTATGTCTGTCCTTTTACTGCTGCACCCCGAGTCCCAAGCACCATGTTCTGTGCTGAGCTAGTACTCAACAAATGAACTACGATCCTCTTACTCCTTGTCTGCCCAGAAAACAGAAGCCAGTGACTGAGAATGCCTGTGGCTTCCCACTCTCCTGCCTTCCAGCTTAGCTACAGTTCGAGCTAAAGAAACATTTATGGTCTCCCAGCCTCTTCCAGGCACCACAGAGCCCAGGACCTGCCTCCCCAGGGATTTGCTTCATCTGTTCTTCTTTTTCTTTCCTGTAACTTCTATCTTTCTTCCTCCACTGACATCTTTGCTTTTCAACACAAATGTATTAAAGTCTTTCCACATGATTCTAAAAACAAACAAAAAACAAAAACAAAAAAACAGCAACCACCAAACCCCCAAGTCCTCACTGTAACTACTTCCTGGCTCAAAGTGGCCATCCTCTATCCATGTCTAGGAGAAAATAAATGTGCTTATCAAACCCTCTGGCCTCCAGTTATAACCGCTCTATCCCTGCCACTGAAGCTGTTCCCATATCATTGACTATTGCCAGATCTACTAGTCTACTTTAAGCCCTATCCTACTCTCTCTGTAATATTTGACACTATTAAGCACAATACTCTCTCGAAATTCTCTTCTCTTCTGAGAGTCCTTGCCCCTGGTACCTTCTCTGTCTTTGACTCTTCTTTTAAGTACTGAGACGTCGAAATACTCACAAAGTAACCATATTCACAACGTATCTGGGTGATTTCCATTATTCTCTTGGCTTCACCTGCCTCCTAAGTCAGTGATTTGGACATTAGGTGTGCCACAAAAATTTTACAGACCATTAATTAAATTATTTTCAGAAGGAAGTTCAAAGCACAGTGAATTTTTACCCATTTTTTGATCAACATAATTAAAGTATATTGTGGAAGTTTAACTATAGGTTCGAGTGTGCTGGGAGATGAAAAAGGTTGATACACATTGCCCTAAATGCTGACTGCTCTAAAATCACTCTCTAGCTGAAGGCCCAAATTTGTACCACCAACAGCTTGTGTTACATATTCAGCTAAATTTTTTAAGGCACTCGGACTGTACTTGTAGCCTTCCTCGTAATAACTTTATGTACTGTATCATATTAAAAATAAACAAGCTTGAAGAGGCAGTATTTTATTCTACTGTGTAATAAGTTATAGAACTTTAAAAGTATTTGTGTTAAATCATGAACCTTAAAACTTAATAAAAGTTAAAAACAAGTTCAGTGTAAACTTTGGTTTTTAAAATAGTTATACTTCAAAAGTATAGAACAATATAACTGACTATATAGTAAGTGTGTATGTATACCTCTGAGAATACCTACCACACTGAGAAATGTCATTCTAGAATTTACTATCCTTACAAAACGTACTGATGATAAAAACAGGAATAGTACAAGTCTGAAGAATGACTATGTTGGTTAAGGTAAAACTTCTGTTATTTAAAAATGAAAAAGCAGCAGGCATGAGAGAACGGAAACTATCAATTGGTAGAGAATCACAGGGAACACCGATTCACCAGTGCTGTGTTTTTAAGCACTGTTCTTTGAATGTATTATTATTTATTACTATTAAAAATACCCTTTCGAGACTGGGCGCAGTGGCTCACACTTGTAATCTTGTGGGAGGCTGAGGCAGGTGGGTTGCTTGAGCTCAGGAGTTCAAGACCAGCCAGAGCAAGAGCAAAACTCTATTTGCAAAAATAGCTGGGCATTGTGGCAGGTCCCAGCAACCTGGAAGGCTGAGGCAAGAGAATTACCTGAGCCCAAGAGTTTGAGGTTGATGTAAGCTATGATGCTATGGCACTCTACCCAGGGTGACACTCTGTCTCAAAACAAAACAAAAAAACACTACCACAACCACCACAAAAAAACCCCTTTAACTTTAGACTTCATTTTCAAGATGTCATACTTACTTCTCTTTAATAGTTTTTTCTTTAATACTATTTTTATATACAAAATAATTGATTTACAACAAACAGTGTTTCTTTATTCATTCAACAAATATGTACTAAGAGAGCCTATTATATGTCAGGTACTCTTCAGGGTGCTGAATATAGAGAAATATAAATCACAGGAAGAAATCCCTGCTTTCTGGCCTCATGCAGCTCATCTGGGGAGTGTTCCTACACACGTGTGTATGGGGATATCTTCACTGTCTGATTCCTGTGTGTCCTCTCACCACACACACATTCATCAGAGGAGGTAAGCGTCACAGAGGGGAAAGGTATGGGAGGAGAACTGAGATTAGAGCCAAGGCTAATTTCATTTAAACAGAGTGGACCAGAATTCATGACCCTCCCACCTCATCCTCTTGAGTAGCTAGGACTACAAGTATGTACCACTGGGTCTACCGAAGGTAGATTTTAAGTAGGGTGGCCAAAGAAGGCTTGCTGAGCAGAAATTAAATTGAAAACACATATACAAAAGAAAGAATCAGTAAAACTTAAAAGTCTGGTTTTTAAAAAGATCAAGAAACTTGATAAACTCTTGACAAGAATGACCAAAGTGAGAAAAGAGATGACTTATGTTGCCAATATCAATACTGAAAGAGGCCACATCACTACAGATCTCTTAATTACAAAAATAAGACTACATTATGCACAGCTTTAGGCTGATACATCTGAAAATTTAGTAAAAACAGCAAGTTCCCAGGGAAGAAAATGAAACCAATGTAAGAAATAGATCATTTGCATAGTTCTAAATCTACTCAAGAAACTAAACCTGTAGTTATAAATCCTCCAAAGTACAAACTCCAGATGAAATCTGCCAATGTTTATTATACTAGTGTTATAAAAACTGCTCCAGAAAATAGGATGAGAAAAAACAATTCCAAATGCACTGTGAGCAGTAAGAAAGTTGACACCAAACGTGGATAAAATTGTAAAATCACAGCCACTTTCCAATGCATAAAGATACAAAACAAAACAAAAAAATTAAGATAAATGTGTTATAAAAGGATTTGAAATCATAAGCAAACTGGGTATATTCCAGGAATGAAAAGTTGATTAAAAGTTCAAAAATAGGCTCAGTGCCCGTAGCTCAGTGGCTAGGGCACCAGCCACATACACCAAGGCCGGCATGTTCAAACCCAGCCCGGGCCAGCTAAAGCAACAACGACAACAACAACAACAACAACAACAAAAATACCTGGGAATTGCAGTGGACACCTGTAATTCCAGCTACATGGGAGGCTGAGGCAAGAGAATCACTTAAGTCCAAGAGTTTGAGGTTGCTGTGAGCTGTGATGTCACAGCACTCTACCGAGGGCAACATAGTGAGACTCTGTCTCAAAAACAAACAAACAAAAAAAAAGTTCAAAAATACTTAACATTTTTCACCTGAGATGGGGAATAAGACAGAGATTAACTGTCACTAATCTCTCAACACTGCACTGTATGCTCTAGTCAATACAATAAGGCAAGAAAAAGACACACAATTATTTAAACTGGAAAATAAGATATACAACTGTCATTATTTGCAGATAGCGTTATTGTATACATTAAAAATCCAAAGGAATAATAGAAAAATAATATCATAAAGAGCCAGCAACCTGAGCAAAGCTTTTGGACCCATCAATACAGAACAGATCTTTGTACTTCTACATTCTAGCAACAACATGGCACACCTGTTATTAAACAAAAGACAGAAAGGATTATCCAATAAAATATAAGGTGGATAAATTAAACCACAGTTCCAAAAGAGGGGAAGAGAGGAGACAGAGTAAAGTCAATTTGAAAAGATAATGGTTGAAAAGTTTTCAAAATCAATGAAAGGCACCAATTAATGGATTTTAAAAGTCCAGTGAATCCCAAAAGGATAAATAGAAAGAAACCTATGTTTAAATACATCACCGTAAAACTACAGATACTTGGACAAGCTGTAGAGGAAGAGCTATCTTGGACAGTTGAGATGGGGTGAGCCGGCAAGTCTGCTCTGAGGAGTTAATTTTTGATAAGAAACCTGGATTTGAGTAGTATAGGGCAAGGGAACAGCAAAAAGCAAAACTGAAAACAAACAAACAGATAGACAAGCAGCAGCAGAGACCCAGGTGGACCAAGTGACATAAACTGGGGAAATCGCTGACAGGCCAGGGTCAGAGAACATGAAGCCTTGTAACACCTGACCTTTTGTTAAGTGTGGTAAGAACTGTTGTTAGAGGTTTGTAGTAGGAAAGTGACATTATTTGTTTAATGCATTAAAATGATTACTCTGGCACTATGTGGAGAAGAGGGTAAAGGAGGACGAGAGCAGAGGGTGGACACTGCTCCTCTGAGGGGAGGATGCCATGAGGGTCTCAGTAGTACACGTATCTGAGGGTAGGATGCCGCGAGGGTCTCAGTAGTAGGCGTATCTGAGGGCAGGATGCCGTGAGGGTCCCAGCAGTAGGCGTATCTGAGGGCAGGATGCCATGAGGGTCTCAGTAGTACACGTATCTGAGGGCAGGATGCCGCGAGGGTCTCAGTAGTACGCGTATCTGAGGGCAGGATGCCGTGAGGGTCTCAGTAGTACACGTATCTGAGGGCAGGATGCCGTGAGGGTCCCAGCAGTAGGCATATCTGAGGGCAGGATGCCGCGAGGGTCTCAGTAGTACACGTATCTGAGGGCAGGATGCCGCGAGGGTCTCAGTAGTACACGTATCTGAGGGCAGGATGCCGCGAGGGTCCCAG
>CAUYQV010121576.1:0-17680 GCA_963574575.1 Galagoides demidoff
CAGGTGCCCGCCACAACACCCGGCCATTTTTTGGTTGCAGCCATCATTGTTGTTTGGCGGGCCAGGGCTGGGGATTCGAACCCCCCACCTTAGGTGTACGTGGCTGGCGCCTTAGCCGATTGAGCCACAGGCGCCGAGCCAGTAACAGCGAATCTTTAATGCAAACTCAAGGTTTTAAAAAAATCCAGTGCTTTCTCAAGTATGAAATACTACTTTCATGTGCAGTTCCATTTTAATTTTAGAGCTTGACTATACCTTAGTGATCTCTTAAACTAGTAACCTTATTAAGTTGATGAGGTAACTAAGGCTCAGATAAATTAAGTGCCTTGCCCCAGGTCAAGAGCTTGTAGACCAGCAGGAGGAATAAAAGAATCCATGACTCAGTGACTCCCAATTAAGTGCTCTACTGCCCCATATAATTATGAAGCAAACCTGTGTCATTGTAGGGTGAGACTAAATTAAGTGCCCAGATTGAATACGCACCCATAGGTGCTGATCAAATAAATTACCTGCAAAAAGATGATGCTGGAGCTTTCATATAATTTTGAAATGAGGATATAGGAACCATTTAATATTGTTATTTTAAGGAGTTTAGTCAACTTACTGGTACATAGTATCATTTCATCCCTCTTCTCCCCAAAGTGCCATATACACTTAAAAAAAAAAAAAAACACTTGAAAGAAGCCAGGCGCAGTGGGTGGCCTGTCTGAGCTCACAAGTTCAAGATCAGCCTGACAAAGAGCAAGACTCCATTTATAAAAATAGCCGGGCATTGTGGCGGGGCTCCTGTAGTCCCAACTACTTGGGAGGCTGAGGCAAAAAAATCACTTGAGCCTAAGAGTTTGAAGTTCTGTAAGCTGTGATGCCATGGCTCTCTACCCAGCGTGACAAGTGAGTCTCTGTCTCAAAAAAAAAAAAAAAAAGGAAAGAAACATAAAATTCCTGGTTAAAAGAGATTTCACAACTCTTATTGGGCACATCTGGAGTATCATAAGGTTGGGAGTCATTTTTCTAAAGTGTGTCAGACATGAGGAACAGAAGAATAATGCAGTTTATTATGATTAACACCTGGCCTAACCTGTAGGGCAGGGAAGAGCATGTTTCCTGCGCTTGCTACTGTCAGGAGGAGCAGGTGAAGAAGTGAATGATCGCAGGAGGGAAAACCAAAACACACCCCCATGAGGGCTTTAGCAAAGTTGGGCTGATATTCTCAGGTGTAAAGACAGGTAAAGCATATCTTTTAAGGGCAGGGGGAGAATGAAGGACCCTGAACGAGAAACAAAAGTTGAAAAAAGAGGGTAAATCAAGATGTCAACAACAGGGAAGACGAAAATAAATGAGCACAAGTATTATACTAACGCTTGGATTTTAGAAGCAGCAGCAGTGATTCTCTCAGTGTGAAAACATTTCGGCTGTGGCTGGTTACCGGTGGGCAGAATGGGCATCTCAGCTTGTAAGTCTGCAGAAACATTCATCTTCATCATTGGGCAACATTCCCTTGGAGACAGGGAAAGAATAAGCAGAAGCAAAGGGGAATATTGAATTCCTTTCCTCAGCTTTATCTTCTCTTTTTTTTTTTTTTGAGACAGTCTCACGTTGTAGCCCTTGGTAGAGTACTGTGGCATCACAGCTCATAGCAACTTCAAACTCTCGGCCACAAATGATCCTCTTGCCTTAGCCTCCTGTGTAGCTGGGACTATAGGCACCCAGCTATTTTTATTTTTTTTTTAATTTTTGTTTATTTATTTTTGAGACAGAGTCTCACTTTGTCACCCTTGGTCGAGTGCCATGGCAACATAGATCATAGCAACCTCAAACTCTTGGGCTCAAACAATTCTCTTGCCTTAGCCTCCTGAGTAGCTGGGACTATAGGTGCCTGTCACAATGCCCAGCTATTTTTAGAGATGGGGTCTCGCTCTTGTTCAGGCTGTTATCAAACCTGTGAATTCAGGGCAATCCACACATCTCAGCCTCCTGGAGTGCTAGGATTATAGGTGTGAGCCACTGAGCCTGGCCCCAGCTATTTTTAGAAGACAGAGTTTCACTCTTGCTCAAGCCAGTCTCTTGCTCAGGCTGGTCTGGAACTCCTGAGCTTAGGCAATCCACCTGCCTTGACCAGAGCACCCAGAGTGCTAGGATTACAGGCCCAGCTTTACCTTTTCTGTGTATGTGGCTCCTGAGGGTATATATATGTAAGGGTGGGAGAACTGAAGCAGAGCATGATTTAGGGGTTCCTGGGTCCCCTAGGCAAATATCTTGATGTCAAGCTGGTTACACCCCATCCAGCTCCCAAAATGTCCAATCTGGTTTACTTAATACGATTTCACATTACTTGAGATATGCTGTTCTTTAAGTTTTGTTTGGGGCCAAGTAAATCTACTCAGTGGACTAGTTTTGCCTTCTTCAACTCCATGTTTCTTTTTTTTAGGTCATCAGTACTATCATACCCATTAAGGCAAGAAAGAGTAATCTTTTAGTTTTTCAAAAGTAATTACAACCTACCTTAAAAAGAATTTCCTAGACATTAAAACATCCTTAAAATTTTCTAAGTGATCATTAACCATATGCATACTCTCTAAATTTGTCAAACTAGGATTATTTTCTCCCACAAAAATAGGAAGAGTTTATGCTGCCCCATAATTCCATATGGGAAAAAGCTCAAAGGTGACACTGGTCAAAAAGGGAGAGTACAAACCAGGGTAAGATGACAGAGTGAGAACTATCCATTTACGCTGTTCATTTTATTTTATTTTTTATTTTTTGAGACAGAGTCTCAAGTTGTTCCCTGAGTAGAATGCCATGGCATCATCATAGCTCACAGCAGCCTCCAACTCTTGGGCTCAAGGGATCTTCTTGCTTCAGTTTTTCTATTTTTAGGAGAGAGGGGGTCTGGCTCTTGGTCAGGCTGGCCTCGAACTCATGTGCTCAAGTGATTGACCCGCCTCCCCCTCCCAGAGTGCTAGGATTAAAGGTGTGAGCCCGGTCCTACACTATTTTTTTTTTTTAGTTTTTTTAGGAGACAGAGTCTCACTTTGTCACCCTCAGTAGAGTGCTGCTACATCACAGCTCACAGAAACCTCCAGCTCTTGGGCTTAGGCAATTCTCTTGCCTCAGCCTCCCAAGCAGCTGGGACCACAGACACCAGCCACAACACCTGGCTATTTTTTTGTTGCAGTTTGCCAGGGGCCGGGTTCAAACCTGCCACCCTCGGTATATGGGGCCCATGCTCTACTCACTGAGCCATAGGCACTGCCCCCAGCTCTACACTACACTTTTCATTTTAAATCTTCATTGTATTTCTACAGTTATCAGAAAAAATGCTCAATGCAGAAAACTCAGATCTCTCAGAAATACAAATGTAGAAAGCAAAAACAATCCATTAATTCTAAGGGCTAATCACTCCAGGTCTTCTTCTAACATTTAGTTAAAACTTTACTAACATTTATTTAAAACAAAAAATTAAAAAAATAGTACCTTACTATGTTTAACCCAGCAACTCTTCTTGCTAAAATTTTATTTGGTCTGAATAAACAGACATGCACCACATTGTTTTTGAAAGGTTGGATAGTATTCTATGGTATGAATGAATCACAGTTTAACCACATTTCCACACATGGAAAAATGTTTTTACAATTATTTTACTTTGGGGAATAGTCTTGTTCTCATATCCTTGTGTACATATGCTACCATTTTGGGATATAAAAAGCCCTAGAAATGATTTGCTGGGTCAAAGCGTGCATGCATTAACATTTTTATTAGACTGCATTTAGATTTTAAATCTTTAAAAATTGGTCTGTAGTTTGAAATGGCAGCAGCACAATTCTTTGTTGTCTCCAATAGCCTCGCCAAGTCTAGGTCTTTTCAATTCCTTTGTCAGAAGTCATTCAGATGACAGTTTCCTGTTACAGGATGGCATGTGACCTCAGGTGTTTTCAGTTTGTTAGTCCTACAACTCTAAAGCACTTCAAAAATAATTGCCATTTTTCTGGGGAGTGGAAAGGTGAGTTTTTTTTTTTTTTTTAAGATGGAGTTCCATTATGTTGTCCTCAGTAGAGTGCCGTAGTGTCATAGCTCACAGCAACCTCAGACTCTTGGGCATAAGCAATTCTTTTGCCTCAACCTCCCAAGTAGCTGGGGCTACAGGCACCTGCCACAATGGCTGGCTATTTTTTGTTTGTTTTTTAGAGACAGAGTCTCATTTTGTTGCCCTCGACAGAGTGCCATGGCATCACACTGCTCACAGCAACCTCCAGCTCTTGGGCTTAGGAGATTCTCTTGCCTCAACCTCCCGAGTAGCTGGGACTACAGGTGCCTGCCACAATGCCCAGCTTTTTTTTTTGTTGTTGCAGTTTGGCTGGGGCTGGGTTTGAACCTGCCACCCATATGCAGCCAGCACCCCACCCACTGAGCCATAGGCACTGTGCTGGCTATTTTTTTGGTTGCAGTTGTCATTGTTTAGTTGGCCCGGGCCAGTTTGAAACTACCAGTCTGGGTGTATGTGGCCAGCTCCGTAACCACTGTGTTATGGGTGCCGAGCCAAGGTGAGCTTTTTGATTTTTTTTTCCCAAATGACATTAGTTTCAGATATCTTTTTGCAGTTTGAGTAAGATTTAATAAAATAGATATAACAAGACTAATCTATTACCCAATTCTTCTTCCATCTGCTGGAGTGATTGTAACGTGTTGATGCTCTTGAGACAACCAGCTATGTCATTAGTTGTAAGAGGC
Organism: Galagoides demidoff; assembly: GCA_963574575.1. Lineage (NCBI taxonomy): Eukaryota > Metazoa > Chordata > Mammalia > Primates > Galagidae > Galagoides > Galagoides demidoff. Next base: position 4,729 of record CAUYQV010121576.1, read on the forward strand.
CATCTTTGCCAATTCTCATCTACTTAGTATATGGTTACTGTTCTAACACCTTTCCATTTATTATTAAGTCAACTGTTCTGTCCACTCAAAGCAATATTTCCATTGTCAAGACAAAGGTAACAGAATTTCAAGAGTAAAATAATGTTAATAGACCACCTAATCTAAAATGATTGTTTTGCTTCCTCTGGACTCAATAGATTTTATGTTATTTTACTTAATAATTATTTTGTTTTTTTGAGACAAGGTCTTGCTCTGTTGCCTGGGTTAGAGAGTGGAATAAGAGATTTTAAAGTGTGCGTATTTTTTTTTTTTTTTTTTGAGACCGAGTCTCACTCTGTCTCCCTAGGCTAGAGTGCTGTGGACTACAGGAGCATGGGGCGACCAGCTAGTTTTTCTATTTTTAATAGTGATGGGGTCTAGATCTTGCTCAGGCTGGTCTTGAATTCCTGAGCTCAAGGAATCCATCTGTCTTGGCTTCCCAGAGTACTAGTGTTAGAGGTGTGAGCAACTGCACAGCAAAGTGTCTGTATTATTCATTAGGTTGGCAATTGCTCATGAACTGACCTTGGAGTTAAACGAAACAAATACAAAATGCCGGCTCAGTGCCTGTGGCTCAAGTGGCTGGGGCACCAGCCACATACACCTAAGGTAGCGGGTTCGAATCCAGCCGGGGCCTGCCAAAACAACAATGACGGCTGCAACCAAAAAATAGCCAGGCATTGTGGCGGGCGCCTGTAGTCCCAGCTACTTGGAGGATGAGGCAGGAGACTCGCTTGAGCCCAGGAATTGAGGTTGCTGTAAGCTGTGACCATGGCACTCTACCCAAGGGGATAGCTTGAGGCTATGTCTCAAAAAATATATATATATAAAATGCCAAGTTATGATTAAGATTAAGGAAATGGGCCCAGCTTGGTGACTCATTCCATGTCTTAGCATGAGAATCTTAGCACTCTGGGAGGCTAAGGTAGGTGGAATGCTTGAGCTCAGGAGTTTGAGACCAGCCTGAGCAAGATTGAGGCCATCTCTATTAAAAATAGAAAAACTAGCCAATCCTGGTGGAGAATACCAGTAGTCCCAAGCTCCTCAGGAAGCTGAGGCAAGAGGATCCCCTTAGCTCAGGAATTTGAGGTTGCTATGAGCTATGATGCCATGGCATTCTAACCTGGGGCAACAGTGAAATTCTATCTCCAAAAACAAACAAACAAACAAACAAACAAACAAGCTGGGCATAATGGCTCAGGTCTGTAATCCCAGCTCTCTGGGAGGCTGAGGTAGACTACTGGAGCCTAAGAGTTTGAGACCAGCCTGAGCAAGAGTGAGACCCTGTCTCTAAAAATAGCCTGGTATTGTGGCTGGTACCTATGCCCCCAGCTACTCGGGAGGCTGAGGCAAGAGATTCCTTGAGCCCAAGAATTTGAAGTTGCTATGAACTATGATGCCATGACAGTTTACCCAGAGCAAAAGAGTGAGACTGTCTCAAAAAGAAAAAAAAATATAAAAATAAAAATAAAATAAAATTAAGGAAAGGATCTTCATTTGGGAATACAATTTAAGACTTTCTTAGAAGTCACATATAAAATATCCCTGGCAATAAACAACACTCAAAATTTTTCCTAGCCCTAACATATGATAGATCTAGTTTTCAAAGAATTAGAAGCTAATATAAGAAAATATGTATACTACTAAAACTAGAGTAAGAATAACAGAATGAATACTTGTTCTGGAAAGCAGTGCACAGATTTCTTTCTAAGCCTTGGAATCATCATTACAAAGGTCAGGTTCGGCACCCGTAGCACAGTGGTTATAGTGCCTGCCACATACACCAAGAGTGGTGGGTTCAAACCTGTCCTGAGGTCTGCTAAACAACTGCAACAAAAAAAAACAGCCGGGCATTGTGGTGGGCGCCTGTAGTCCCAGCTACTTAGGAGGCTGAGGCAAGAGAATCCCTTTAGCCCATAAGTTTGAGGTTGCTTTGAGCTGTGATATCACATCACTCTATTGAGGATGACATCGTGAGACTCTGTCTCAAAAGAAAAAAAAAACTCATCATTATGAAGATCAGATTTGAGAACTAAATTATATTTACTCCAATCTATATCCCTTTTTTTTTTGAGACAAAGTCTGATTATGTCGCTCTCGGTAGAGTGCCATGGATATTTGGTTTCCTGTGCTGAGACTCAGAAAATTATCTTGTGGTTATGAAATAGCATACTCTTAAGATGGTTGACTGAAAAGTACATGTTTTGGCTTGCCATTTTTTACAACAAAATTTTACTTTAAAAAGCCTCCCAAGTAGCTGGGACTACTGGCACCCGCCACAACACCACCTGGCTATTTTTTTGTTGTAGTTGTTATTGTTGTTGAGCAGGCCTGGGCAGTGTTCGAACCTGCTAGCCTGGGTGTATGTGGCTAGCACCCTAATTGCTGAGATATGGGCACCCACTATACCCCAAACTATATTCTGAAAGTTGCTTTTTAAAAAAAATAACAATATGATATCAAATTGCTAATGGGAAATGTCTCTAAAAACATAAAAATATATTTTGAATGATACTATATAAGAAGACAAAAGAGATATTTATGTACAACATTTATATTCTGGACTATGCCATTGGTGATTATGACACTGATGAGACAGAGATTTGCCCTTGAATCTATGTCAAATGTACAGTTATTTGGATTTAAGCACAGCAACAAAAAAGATACAAAGAAGCCATGACTAAAAAACAAAGTCAGTGTGAAAGAAGGATCCACCTAAACCTGGGGCATATTTTGGATAATAAACAATAGGTTTTGGAATAAAGGCAAAAGGAAAGGAGAGAAATGTACAAGAAACAATTTCAGAAAGTCATTTGAGAAAAAACTCCGTCTTATAAAACTCATTTCAATTCTAGTTTTAGTACTTATTTATGTCACGTCTTATTGGATATTTGGTTTCCTGTGCTGAGACTCAGAAAATTATCTTGTTGTTATGAAATAGCATACTCTCAAGATGGTTGACTGAAAAGTACATGTTTTGGCTTGCCATTTTTTACAACAAAATTTTACTTTAAAAAGAAGATGAATTAATTAGAATGGACACTAACTCTCATTGATAGAACTGCAGTGGCTTTATTCAATGTCCTTAAAAAAGAAAATGGTTCAGATCTTGAAAAGTATTTTACATATAATTGACAAAAAGAATGGGCCTGGGCTCAGTGCCTGTGGCTCAATTGGCTAGGGCGCCAGCCACATACACCTAAGGTGGCGGGTTTGAATCCCCAGCCCGGGCCCGCCAAACAACAATGATGGCTGCAACCAAAAAATGGCCGGGCGTTGTGGTGGGCGCCTGTGGTCCCAGCTACTTGGGAGGCAGAGGCAGGAGACTTGCTTGAGCCCAGGAGTTGGAGGTTGCTTTAAGCTGTGATGCCATGGCACTCTACCCAGGGGGATAGCTTGAGGCTCCGTCTAAAAAAAGAAATCTAGTCTTGGCCCAGTGTCTGTAGCTCAAGTGCCTATATTCTTAAGTGTTCTAATTAGAAAAGGATGTTGAATTTTATCGAATGCCTTTTCTGCACCTATTGAGAGGATCATATGGTCTTTGTTTTTTGTTTCTGTTGACATGGTTAATTATGTTTCTGGATTTGCATAGTTTCAGCCTTGCATCACTGGAATAAAACCTACTTGATCGTGATGAGTGATTTTTTTTTAATGTGTAGCTGTAATATGTTAGCTAGGATTTTATTGAGAATTTTTACATCTATATTCATTAGTGAAATTGGTCTGAAATTCTCCTTTATAGTTGGGTTAGTCTTTTCCTTGTTTTGGGGTCAGGGTGATGTTTGCTTCATAGAATGTGTTGGGGAAAATTCCTTCCTTCTCAATTTTTTGGAATAATTTCTGCAGTATGAGTATAAGCTCTTTGAAGATTTGATAGAATTCTGATGGGAAGCCATGTGGACCAGGGCATTTTTTTGTTGAGAGATTTTTTTATCGTTTCTTTGATCTTAGTTCTTTAAATCAGTCTGTTCAAAAGACCCGTTTCTTATTAAGTCTAGGGAGAGGGTATGATTCCAGGTGTGAATCCATTTCCTTCACATTGTCAAATTTCCAGGCATAGAGTTTCTTGTAGTACCCAAGAGATGATGTCTTTTATCTCTGTGGCATCTGTTGTTATCTCTCCTTTATCATTTCTGATTAAGATTATTAGGGATTTTATTTTTCTGTTTCTAGTTAATCTGGCCAAAGGTTTATAGATTTCTTTGAAAAACCAACTTTTTGTTAATTTTCTGAATGATTCTTTGTTTTCAATTTCATTAATCTCAGATTTAATTTTGATTATTTGTTTTCTTCTGCTGGGTTTGGGATTAGATTTTTTTTTCCCAATTCTATAAGATGGTTCGAATTTGTTGATGGACTCTGTTTTTCAAATGTAGGTATATAATGTAATAAATTTCATCTTAAGACTGCTTTTGCTGTATCCCATAGGTTTTGGTAACTTGTGTCTTCATTGTTGTGATGTTTGAGGAATTTAATGATTTCCTCTTTTATTTCTTCCTGAACCCAACTATCATTCAGCATAAAGTTGTTTAGTTTCCAAGTGTTTGTATGGGGATGAACGTTTTTGTTGTTGAATTCCACCTTTATTGCCTTGTGGTCTGAGAAGATACAAATTATAATTTCTATTCTTTTAATTTTGCTGATGTTTGATTTATATCCTAGGGTGTGGTCACTTTTAGAGTATATACCATGTGCTGACGAGAAAAATGTATATTCTTTAGCTTTGGGATTGTGTGTTCTGCCTAGCATCAAGGACATTCAAGTCCTTTGTACCTTTGTTTAGTTTGTTTAAAGAATTTGTCCACTTGTGTCTTAGGGGTGTGAAAGTCCCTGGCTATTATGGTGTTATGGGATATCATATTGCTCATACCACTCAAGGTCTGTTTCATACATCTGGGAGCATTTAAGTTGGGTGCATAAATATTTAAAATAGAAATGTCTTCTTGTTGTATTGTTCCTTTGACCAGTATAAAGTGTCCATCTTTGTCTTTAACTTTAGTTGCTTTAAATCCACTTGTATCTGAAAATAATATTGCAACCCCTCCTTTCTTCTGATTTCCATTTGCTTGAAATACTGTTTTCCATTCCTTAACCCTGAGTCTTGATTTGTCCTTCAAGGCTAGGTCTATCTCCTGGAGACAGCATATGATCCAGGCTGCTTGTGTTTTTTTATCCAGTCAGCCAGCTGTGCCTCTTCAGTGGTGAATTCAGTCCATTGACATTTATTAGGAGAATTGATAAGTGTGATAAAGTTCTATTCATCTTATTTGTGAAAGTCCACTGTGTAGTTTTATCCTTTGGCTGTTGTGGAAAGTAAGTTTTGGCTTTTAGGTTCTGGGTGTTTACTTTGCTGGTGGTCCATTGTGATGGTCAGTGTTGAGAATAGGTCTAAGTATTTCCTGTAGAGCTGATCTTGTGGCAAATTTCCTTAGTGCTTGTATATCCACAAAAGATTTGATTTCTCCATCAATTTTGAATCTTAGTTGAGCAGGATACAGTTCTGGGCTGACAGTTGTTTCAAGAATGTTGAAGGTGGGTGAACATGCTCTTCTGGCTTGGAAGGTTGAAAAGTCTGCTGTCATCCTAATGGCTCTACCTCTGTAGGTCAGTTGGCACTTCCTCCTGGCTGCTGGTAGAATTTTTTCTTTCATCTTGACTTTGGACAGATTCATTACAGTATGTTTTGGAGAGGCTCTGTTTGAGTTGAGATGACCTGGGGTTTGATATCCATCTGAAAGGAGTCTTTTGTAAAACTTGGAAAGTTTTCATTTATGATAATGTCCAGTAGGGCCTTCATTCCTTTGGGACAATTTTCTTCCCCTTCAGGAATCCCTTGTTCATGTTTGAACACTTCTTGGAGTCTCGTAGTTCTCTGAATGTTCTTTCTCTCTTTTTTTCTGCCTCTTTACCCGTTAGCTCTGAGGTTCTTTCTTCTTCATGGTCTAACCTATTTTTGATAACTTTCTACTGCATCTTTACATTCCCTGATTTTCTCCTTCATTTCCTTAATCTCCACAATATCCTTCCTGTATTCTACATTTCTCTCATCCAACTTTTGGTTCTGTCTATTTTCTCATCCATTCCTTTTGTCTTTATCATCCATATTTTAAATACCCTTTCTGTCAAGTCCATTAATTCTAAGTGGAGTCTTCTGCAGTAGCTGCCTCATGGTCCCGTGGGGGAGTTCCTGTGTTTCGGTTTTTCATGTTGCCTAAATTTTTCTGTTGGTTCCTCATGTGTTCTTGTTGACCTCCTTGTCCTTCTTTTTACTTTTCACTACCTCCTTTGTTTCACATTACCTTCTCTCAAGCTCAGGTCTTGAAATGGCCTTAGCAAATTCAAACTCTTCCTCATGGCCCAATAAGCATAAGTCCTTGCTCAATATGTTGCAATATGTCATTGGGACATGAGGTGGTGCTGTGGTTTTTGTAGGAGACAGGACAGCCAGAAACCTCTATGGTCCTTATTCTAAACTTAGTTGCCTTTGGTGATCATGTGATTGTTTCCTCAGCATTCAGATCCTGTCAGGTTGGGATTTTAAGAGTTCACAAGAACCCTTCATGAGCAGGTTTCATGGTGCCCCCCCCGCCCCCGACTCCAGTTCCTGTCGGGTCTAAGAGTCCCTCAGCCTGTCCAAAGAGTGGAATTCTGATTCCAACAGGCAGAATTGAGATAGCCATGCTTTCAGCTGCTAAAACCTTCTCACGACCTTCCCACAATGGCAGCCCCCTGGCCATGGAGAACTACTCAGTATGGGCACCTCACTATCCTCCAACCTATGGCAAATCCACTCCAACCAGCATTCAAATCTGGTTGCTGTATACTGTTTGTCTGCCCACTTTTCCAAGCTTTGCACTCAGTGTGCTGCTTCCCCCAACAACTGAAAACTCTGGAAAGGCTTCCTCCCATCCTGGACTTCAATGGGGGTAGGGGGGCTGCTCATCCCAACCAGTCATAATCACTTGCCTAATTCATTAGATTTACACTGCTTTGGATCATTTGCTGTATCCAGCCAACCACCTCCTTGTTGTGCTCCCTGAGCTACAACTCTGGGTAAGGTCCCCACACTAGGCATGGCTGGCTTTTCTTTTTCCCCAGTCATTCTAGGAGAGCTCAGCTCATCTTGCTCCACCCCACTCCCCAACTCTAGAATTTTTAATGTGGTTCCATTTTATTTCTCTTTATTGATATTCTCATTTTATTCATATAGTATTTTTCCAGTTTCCTATAGTTAAATGCCCTTGGTTTCCTTTAGTACCCTAGCTTTTCTTTCCAGGTTTTAGGCAGTCCACTGTATGTTTATCAATTATAATCTTTAGCCTCAGGCAGGTATGCAATTTTTTGATTGTCTTACAATCTTTTAAAGCAATGCCTGCTACTTTTCTGCCAAGTAGGTTCAGTTATGCAAACTGGAGGTAAGCACCCTGTGTTAGTCCCCACAGACAAGGACAGACAAACATTTAATTTGTGAATAAGGTCTGCTTTGTTCTCCCTGGAACCAGGACCCAAGGTCCCATACTGAGAATATAGGCTGTGCAGCTGGGGAGGGAGTGGGCTCAAGCAATCCTCCTGTCTCAGCTTCCCCAACAGCTAGGCCTATAAGTGTATGCCACCATGTCTGGCTAATTAAAAAAAATTTGTAGGGACATAGTCTTGCTATGTTGCCCAGACTGGTCTTGAACTCCTGCACTCAAGTCATCTGCTTATCTTGACATTCCAAAGCACTGTGATTACACATGTAAGCTGCCATCCTTTAAAAAAGGTTATTTCCTTTCTGTGGCTTAGACCTGAATTTCTGAAATGGTTCAGGGACCTGGGGGATGTTAATTCTGATGTCTCAAAACTATCTTGATCAAATAAATTAGGAAAAAGTATATGAAAGCTTCTGAAAAGTTGTAAACCTATAAAACCTATTTATGTTTAAACATAAAATAGAAACCTATTTTATGTTTAGCTTAACCACTTTCCACGTTCATTACTGTTAGATCCTTGTCTTATGGTAATACATACTAGCATTTGAAGAGCACCTATCTCTAGGTAAGACAAGAAAAATGATTCCAGTTATAAGCTTTGAAAGCAGTATGATTTTTCAGGTATTCCCATAACCACAGATAAGGGGTTATGGACAGGCCCTGAGGAGTTGTGATAGTACTATTAATATCTGGGGACAAATATGAGTCATAATCCCTTCCCTCTAGGAGTTCTAAGATAAACATCTAGAAGTACACATGTACAAGACAAGGGTTCCTAAGGCCATGTAAGCCTTTGCAACTTGCATTGCTCATTGCTCAGGAAGCATCTTTGATTGATAGAAGAAATGAACAAAGTTGGGAGGGACAGGGAAGATCAGGTTACAGTCTGCCTATAGTGAACTTCTAGTGACCACCTGAACCTTTTCAAAAGAGTAAGCTGTTTGCCCTTGGAATTCAATATCTGGTTTTGATAGAGTGCTAATTAGATCCTTGTCTATAGTTATGCTAGGGGAAGTAGGAGAAGTGAAGGTGCTGTTACTGCTTGACGTAAGTTGAGTATCTCGAAGAAAACTTTTATAGTAGGTCTGTATAACCACTATTTGCCTTCCAGATCATAGGTTTTTAGAACTAAGAAAATATCTGGCTCATTTTGTCTCCAATGATGATACAGAGGCTCATAATAATGAGCCAACATGCTATTGCCTTAGTCTAAAAGCAAGAATGAAAATAACATGACTTCTTTAAAAATTAAAACAAACCAACCTTATGTTTAGATGAAGAGGCAAAAGACCTAGAATAGCAGCAAAATATTGAAAGAAAAGAACAAATTCAGAGAACTGACAGTACCCAACTTTTAAGCCATACTATAAAGCTACAATAAACAAGACAATGTGATATTGTTAAAAAAAGAGACAAATGAATTATTGGAAACAGACCCACATCAAGATAGTCAATTGATCTTTCAGAAGGGAGCAAATGCAATACAATGGAGAAAAGATAGGCTTTCCAACAAATGGTGCTAGATAACTGGACATCCACATGCAAAAATAAGAACCTAGACACAGACCTTAATATTCTTTATAAACATTAACTCAAAATGGATACAGACCTAAATGTAAAACACAAAACTGTAACTGTTATAAAATACTACAGAAGAAAAATCTAGATGATCTTGGGTTTGGTGGTAATATACCAAAGGCACAATCCATGAAAAACTGATACGCTGGATTTCAATAAAAGGAAAACCATCTGTTATGTAAAAGACATTGTGAATAGTATGAGAAGGCAAATCACAGGCCAAGACAAAATATTTGCAGAAGACCTATCTATTAAAGGACTGTAATCCAAAACACATGATACTTAAAATTCAATAATCAGAAAATCCAATTAAAAAATGGGCCAAACATGTAACAGATACCTCATCAAGAAGATACACAGATAAGTAAGCATATGAAAAAAAAAAGTTCAGAATTATATTGCTTAAAACAACAATGAAATACCATTAAAAACCTATGAGAATAGCCAAAATCCAGGTGACTGAAAATACCAAATGCTGGTAAAGATGTGGAGGAACAGGAACTTTCAGTCACTGCTGGTGTAAATGGATATAGTACAGCCACTCTGGGAGTCTCTTAGAAAACTAGACATTTGCTTATCATACAATTGAGCTCTTTTGCATTTATGCAAATGAATTTAAGACTTATGTTCACCCAAAAACCTGTACACAGATGTTTACAGCAGCTCTATTCATAACTTTGGAACCAACCAAGATATCTTTCAGTAAGTGAATGAGTAAAACTATGGTACATCCAGACAATGGAATATTATTTAGCACTAAAAACAACTGAGCAATCAAGCCATGAAAAGACATGGAGGAAACTTAAATCCATATATTACTAAGTGAAAGAAGCCAGCCTGAAAGGCAATATATTCTATGATTCAAACTATATGATATTCTAGAAAAGGCAAAACTTTATAGACAGTAAAAGAAAACCAGTGGTTACAAGGGAATTAGGAGAGGGGGAAATAGGTGGGGCACAAAGAAGTTTTAGTGCTGTGAAACTATTCTGTATTATACCATAGTGGTGAATGCCTGACATTAAGTATTTTTCAAACCCATAGAACAGACACCACCAAGAATGAATCCTCATATAAATGATGTACTTTGGGAGATAATGATGTGTCAATGTAGAATGGAACAAATACTGGTGTGGGATATTGATAAGTAGTAGAGGCTATGCATGTGTGGGAGCAGGCAGTGTATGAGAAACCTCTACATTTTCTGCTCAAATATGCTAGACTTAACAAATGATCTAAAAAATAGTTTATTTTAGGGCAGCACCTGTACCTCAGTAGGGCACTGGCCTCATATACCAAGGTTGGTGGGATTGAACCCGGCCTGGGCCAAACTGCAACAACAAAAAAAGAAATAGTTAAAAAATTACACCCTGAAGATGACATCAGGCGTAATAAGAGGGGCCTCTGGATTCAAGATTGGCATCTTCTATGATGAGACTAGAAAGACCCCATTGTTTCAAGATTTTGCTACAGAATCAAAAAAACCTGTGAGTGGTTGGTTTTTCCCTCCCTGGCTAAGTTAAGACACACAGGACTTGGACCAGATGGATCTGGGTTTGAATTCCACCTCTGCCACTTAACAAGTGAAGCTGTTTTATTTGTGAGGACTGAATGAGATCACATGTCAAAGGGCTCTTAATACAAATATTAAGTGTTGCTGAAATTACTCACAAATGTACCTTAGGAATGTCCTAGACGTGTGGGATTTGGTTCTGATACACGAACACAACCTGCCTCTCTTGGTCAGCTCCTGGCTTTGAGAACATGCCAATGGATAGGCCCAAGTCCCATGTACTAGACAACCAGCTCAAAGCAGGGAGAGGCAACGAGAGGGTGAAAAACTCCTGATCCTACAGCTGTCTGATCTTGGTGCAACTTGCAAAGGGAAGAAAGGGACAAAACAAAAACACAGCTACAAATACACACTAGGACATAATACAGCCATCCAGCCAGTGGGACAAGCAGCATAATTCCCAAGTGTCCTTTTGGTTAAACAGATGACAAGAAGAATGGCTCCCACATCATGAAGGCTGGAAACAGCACCCTCATAGCAGAAGTTGACTTCTGCTGAGCTTCCAAGTCCCATACTCCTGGCTACAGCCCCTCCTCTCTTTGCAACACCTTGAAAGTTCGTTACACGTGATAATCTATGATGGGGCCAAGTGTTAAAGCAGAAATTTATTAAAATCCATTTATATAGTGTTTTACAGACAAAAAAAAAAGTAAAGTCCTCAACATTCAGGCAATCGTCTCTTTCCAGAAGTGGTTCGTGAAACGATGGATTCTTTACCCTCCCCCCAATAAGATACTTCTGTTTATGCTCCTGAAAACGACGCATTTAATTACACCACCTTCCTAGGAAGAATCCCTTTGAGGTCCCCAAACTTCTGCAAATAATGAAGAGATACTAGCAGAGAACCTTGTCCAAAATGCAGTGCCTCATGACAGAGGTGTAGTGCAAGAGGTACATGATGGTAGCTCTTCAGAGGAGTGTGTGCACACCTAGCATGTGAGCCACGAGGAAAGCTCAAGGGCCCAGTTGGCCCCCTAGCTGCGGAGTGTGGCCAGCCGGGACTGCATGGCCTCCAGAGCCTCTTCTTCCTCCTCATCCTCTGAGGCGGCCATTGCTCCTGCAGGTACAGTCTCTGGAAGGGCATCAGTCACTTTACTGGGTGCCTTACCCAATGCCCCTGAAAAGAAAGAGCAGTTAATACCACATTGGCTTAAGGGCATGGTCCTTCACTCTTCCCTATCTTTCACTCCTAGATCAATCTGACAAATACAGAAAAGGGGCAGTAAAACGGAGGGGATTTGCTATATAAACAGCAATGTAACAATACCAAAGTCAAATTGTAAAGAGTTTTAATTTTAAGAATCTTTGTTCAAATGGAAACCAAATAAACACATGTATATGTATAGAGAAAATTTTAAAAATTAAAATAAAAAAAAGAATCTTGGTTCTGAAGGACCTAAATTCCTAAACACTACTGAAACTTAATTTAAAATCTTCTCCCCAAATAAAACCAAATTGCTTCTAAATCTTCACAAAGTGTTTTCTTGGAGTAACTGTCTCCTTTCTCCCAACAACTGAAAACAAATACTAAATCCCACCTATGTTTTAATTAGACATAAAACTCAAAAAATCCAGAAGTAAAAATAAAGTTTAAAAACCAACTAACCATCACCCAGATATAACTTTTTATTTATTCGCCCTTCTAGATTCCTGTAGACGTTTTATACACAAAAGTATGTATACATTTCAAGTAGCAAGGCTTTTTTCACATAATATATTGCGAAGACTTTGCACATTAATGAATACTTCAATATCATACATCACAGGTGTATAGTATTCTGTTAAAATAGATATAACTGATCTGATCACTATTGTATTAGGCATTTAGCCTGTTTCAAGCTTTTTACTATTATAAATAATGCTATTAAACTCCCAGAAGTTAATCTTCTAGGCCAAGGGCAAAAGAGTTACTGCCAAATTGATTTCAAGAAAGTTTGTACCATTTAAATTCCCAGCAGCAGTATATGAGAGAGGTATATGCTCTTTACCATTAGGGGAACTCTAAAAATTTTAAGAAGTCTTTATTTTTGTGTTTTTTTTTAAGATGGTTATAGATATAGTGCTTTTTTTTTTTTTTTTTTTTTTGAGACAGACCCTCAAGCTCTTGTCCTGGGTAGAGTGCTGTAGCATCACAGCTCATAGCAACCTCCAACTCCTGGGCTCAAGAGAGTCTCCTGCCTCAGCCTCCCAAGTAGCTGGGACTACAGGCGCCCGCCACCTGGCTATTTTTTGGTTACAGCCGTCATTGTTGTTTGGCAGGCCCAGGCTGGATTTGAACCCACTAGCTCAG
>CAUYQV010121577.1:0-16594 GCA_963574575.1 Galagoides demidoff
GGGCCCGGGCTGGGGATTCGAACCCGCCACCTTAGGTGTACGTGGCTGGCGCCTTAGCCGATTGAGCCACAGGCACCGAGCCAGTATGGAGAATTCTTAAAGAAGTAAAAGTAGACCTGCCATTTAATCCTACAATTCCATTGCTCGGCCTTTCTCATCTTTGTATTCTGTTATATTTAGCAGAACACCAGGGACATTATTAGCTATTCAATTAATCAATCAATTAATTCTAAGATACACATAAAGTTTTGCTAAATAAAGCAAGTTAAAATGCATAAAGAGAAAACCTGGTAGGTTAGGTTCTTGTGGTGGCATTCTGACTATTTTCGTTGTGTTATTGATCTTATCAAATATTCTAATTCAGCAATATAATCTAAAAACAATCATGTAAACTTGTCACTGGTAATTTACTTACTACAACTTTCCTTGTTGACCTTATGAAAGTGTCTTCATTTCAGCAATATATTTGGAAACTCCATGACTATTACTATACTGTGCACCTCAGAAAATATCACTAACTTAGAAGATTCCTCTGCTAGGACATGGTTATATAAGTAGCATTAATAATGCATGCATTTTCCAACATTCTTGTCCAAAAATTAACTACAAAATAGGCCAGTTTTAATTCCCTCAATTTTATGAAGATACACATGAGGACACAGCTAATTGTTTTGATTGTCTGAACGTCTTTGTAATCTTATTAGCTCTTATCCATCTACATATAATCCTAACATAAGGAAATGCACCATCTCTGGATCCGGAATAATGGTGTTGCTGTGAGTAGTACACAGTGCTAAGATTTAACGGCTAGGTGGAGCGCCTCCTGAGAATCCGGAATGAGGGTGCTATGTACTGGTAACTGCTGTAGGTTAAAAAGCATTTGTGCTCTGACATCAAGGAGCTTCCATACCAATATAAACAAATGAATCACTGTGATATTAAATAACAAGCAGGAAGTGAATGCATGTGCACACACGGTTTCCATAATACATTCCCAAACTTACATAGTCAGTTGTGCGATTCTCTCTGAGTATGAACATGTTACAACATAGATCTGTTTATAACTAAGGAAAGTAAAAGAGTCCAATCAAGAAGAGGCGAGGCGGCACTTACTGGCTAGATGACCTACCTCAAGTTCTGTGGCCTCACGGAGCCTCTATTTCTTCTGTGAAGAAAAGCAAACGTCCTCTCCTTGGGTGGATGGCAAAGAGTAAATGAAGTAACTTGAACCTACTCAGTGCAGAACATACCGTAACCACTCATTCTTTCCCCATGTTGCATTTTACTCTGATTTCTGAGGCTAGTCTATACCTTCCTGGCCCTTCTGTGCTTCTCAGGCAGCAAGATTAAAAAAACAAAAACAGGCCCAGAGCTCGTAGCACAGTAGTTATGGCACTAGCCACATACACTGAGGAAGCCGGGTTCAAACCTGGCCCAGGCCAGCTAAATAACAATGACAACTGTAACAAAAAATAGCTGGGCATTATGGCGGGCATCTGTGGTCCCAGCTACCTGGGAGGCTAAGGCAAGAGAATCGCTTGAGCCCAAGAGTTTGAAGTTGCTGTGAGCTATGATGCCACAGCACTCTACCAAGGGTGACAGAGTAAGACTCTGTCTCAAATAAATAAATAAATAACAAAAACATATTTCTGTTCACTATGTATCAAGCAGCTCAATGCACTGTTTACAAAAACACAAAACCATATACCCAAGTAATAAGGAAGTAGCTTAAATATACAAAAGGTGCCAAAAAATGCATACACATTTTAAGAAAGGAAAAACTGAATAAAAATTGTAATACTCAAGCCATGCTTGACTTCTGCAATTACAAGAGTTGCCCCAATGTGACCGGTGTTCATTTTTTGTTATCTAGATATATTGAGTATTACAATCTTAATATAGTTTTTTCCTTTCTTAAACTGTAGACACACTTTTGGGGTACCCTCTCTATAAAAATACTAATGAGAACTATCCATATATACATGGAAATGCTTATACGTATGAGCATTTATACATATAAGTATCTAAACGATATAAAACGAAAGCAATGATATAAAGGACAGGAAATTTCTGGGGAGACAGGAGTGTCTAACATTTTTTTTCCTGCCATACATTGAAAAAAGAAGAGTTGTCTTGCACCACGTATTAGCTACATAAACACTAATGAAAGCTGATAAGCAACAAAAATATCCAAAGGTGGGCAGGGTGGCTCATACCTGTAATCCTAGCACTTTGGGAGGCCGAGGTAGGAGGATCCCTTGAGGTCAGGAGTTAGAGTATAGCCCTGCCTAAAGCAAGACCCCATCTCTACAAAAAACAGAAAAAGTAGTCAGGCATGGCCCACACCTATAGTCCCAGTTACTATGGAAGCTGAGGCAGGAGGATTGCTCGAGTCTGTTTAAGGTGCTATAAGCTAGCTAGGCTGAGGCCATGGCACTCTAGCCCAAGTGATAAAGCAAGACTCTGGCTCAGAAAAAACCCCAAACACACACACACAAAAATATCGATGTCTAATTTTCACAGTATCAGACACCAGAGAAAAACAAAGCAGGCCTCGAATAACCCATGTGCTGCCTACAGTCTGTAGATTGGACACCCCTGCTGGAACTAGAAGATGTAACTTGAAAAGAAATTGTAAGTAAGCAAAAATTTCACAATATTTGTTTTTATTATTATGATGCAGTGAACACTTAAAAAGGAAAATTTGAAAGGCATAGAAACAAACAGAAAAATATGTAAAACCACACGTAAACTCACACCAGATATAAATACTATTAATTTTCTTCATATATATGATTTATTTCTTATAGCAACTTGCTATTATGTTATCAGCACATCTTTGTATTTGAGATTTTTCTTTTAAGTTGTATGGTAAGGATTTTCTGTTCCATTAAACATTTTCTGAAATGATGATTTTTAATTTGTAAGAGAGACTCTCAATTTAGCCATTTATCTATCAATGGTCTTTCGTGTCGAACCCAATTTTTTGACTTCAAGCAGAATTTTAGATGATGAGAAAGATGTACTTTAGTTAAAAATAACATTGATAACCACCAAACTGGACGAGGAGAATGAAATGAAGGGGAGTAGGGTGGTAAAGAAATGAATAGGAAGCCAGCGTGGAATTCTGTTATTGTTAATACACTGTCAAATAATAGAACAAAGCAATTGTACTTCTGAGTTAGTCACAAATACCTGTAGGAAGCCTGGGAACATTTACTTACCCCCTAGGAATAGATAGGAATTAAACAGTGGAAAGTGCTGCGTTCTTTCCAAAACACTGATGAATCTGAGACTTGAATTGGCTTTCGCTGTCACACGTGGTCTCTGGAAAGTGTCCTCTGGAATAACAAGACGCCGTGTTGAATAAACATCAAATGGCAAGATGACTTCTGGGTAATAAAGCAGACAGAGCCCATCCAGTGAGCAGGTTGAAGTCAAAGCAATCTGTTGCATTGCCTTGAAAGAGTACAAAGAGGTAGGCAGAAGGGAGGAAGGACTTCCGGGAAGATTTCTCCCACCCAAAGCCACACAATTCCACCTCATCAGGCCTTTCCTGGGGGTCTCCTTTTCCACTGCCTCCTCTCAGCACGAGCTCTGTGCATCTAGGTGAGCTCACTCTGTGAGCCCTGCACATGCTGAATTATAATTTAAGAATACTTAGAAGAACAAATTCAACAGTATTGATTGCCACCCCTCTATTCTTCTTTTGTAAAACACTGGAGAGTCCCTTCTAGTGTCCCATGTCCGTCTGACGTCAACCCTCCTCCTTTATTACCTTGAACCTTGAGCAACAGTGAATTATGAAATGAAGAATTGTAAACCAGGAGAACTACAGCCAAAAAAAAAAAAAATGAACTAGGGAAGAAGATGGAACCAGATTATAGGAATACATGGAACAGATAGCCCGGAGGGGCAGAGACACGATGGTAAGGAAAAGTCAAAGAAACAGAAACCAGAAAGATCTGATCCGGTTAAGGTGTGAGGGCAGGAAGAAGTCAACCAGAGGTCACCGCAGAGCTTCAAAGACAGGGTGTCTCAAAACTGAAATGAGAAGGGCCCAAATGGGAGGACACTATTTACTCCTAATATATCAAGATCCACAAACTGGCATCCTGGGCATGGAAGCTGTTTGGGGTTTGGTAAACTAGCACCCCATTCAATCCCCCAAAACCCACTAATGTGTCTGGGCTCAGGGTCCCTCTCTCTCTTATCTTCCTTACTTTCTAGCCTCCAGTCTCACAGCGATTCAGAGTCCCAGCTACCTTCCTCCCCAGGATCCCGTGGTTTCTGCTTGAACTACTGTCTGTGCAGCTACTTCCTACACCCTGCAGGAGACATCTACTCCTTTTCAGGGGGAGGGGATGTTTGCAGGGCGGTGGGGAGAGCAAAGTCCTGGGACAAAACCTATACATCCTCAGCTCATTTTAGACAAGGAAAGATGCCCCTTTGATTCCTTCCAAGGGTTAAAAGTGGTGGGATGAACGTGAACTGCTCAAGACTCTTCTTCCTCTTTCCCTTGGAGTTGAAGGAGAAGGGGGTACAGGGAACACCACAGTAACCCCCAGGAATAGCTCAAAGCACAGATAGCTCCTTCTAAGAAACAGTTCTTCCCCTGGGCAGTGCTTCGCAGCTCTGTGTTAGTCCCCAGGCCCACATCCAGCACACCAGAGTCGCCTTAACTTAATCCTCATAACCCTTCCTGGGAAGGCAGACTATGTCCACTCTTTGTCCAGTGTTTTATTTATAGCTAAAAATACTTTTGAGAATTGTCTATTCTCCAGGAATACATAACTAAAGCTTTCCTTCTCCTGCCATATTTTTTATAAAGAAATTTCTCATTTTGTGCCTTGACAATACATGTTTATAGGTGAAAGGCAACCTCAAGGTGATTCCAGTATATATCTAAAAATTTAAAGACAAACATTCACATTTCAGCATGAATAATAATGCGACTCATAAGTATCAAGTCCTTGCTAAATGCCAGGTACCTTGCAAAGTGCTTTACAAATAGTATATGATTGATTTTTCCCAATATATCCTCCATATCATCGATTCATTCCAATACACTTATTATTTGCATTTTACAGATGAGAAATTAAGAAGCATACCAATAATACACCACAGAGCCAGAACTCAAACCCAGACCCTTGTGACTCTAATGTCCCCCTTCTCGCCAGCATTCTATGTGGTGTTTTGCCCCCAGATAATTCCAGCATTCATTGTGCAGGAAGGGGAGCGTTTGACAGCCTCCTGCAGTGAAGGCACAGCCACGGCTCACCCAGGAGTTCAGTCATGGGATAACTTAGCGGCTCTGGAATGGTTTTGTGTAAGGCTGGCTGGACTCCACATTTTCACACTGGTCACCTTTTACATGGGAGTGGAAAAGGAAAACTGTAAAATCATCCCTCAGCTGCCATCCTGGGAAGGATGGTGGCATTTGGAGTGGTCATCCAGCATCCTCCAAAGCCTTTGTTGTAGACAGGGAAGGGACGGTTTCCTCCCTTTCATTTCCCTGCCTCTCCCAAGATGGTACTTACATCTAGGAGCCCTGAGGTCCAGCAAGCTCCTCCCACAGCCTTTTTTCTTAAAATAATTATTTTTTTTTAATTGACGAGTAAAAACTGAAAATTCATATGGGGTACCATTGGATGTTTTGATATATGCATACATTGTGGAATGATTCAATCAAGCCATGAACATACCCAGTCCATCAGCTCGCATCCTTAAAACGTGGTTGGGTTTTCTCTTTTTCTTTTTTCTTTCTTTTTTTTTTTCAGCAAGAACATTTAAAATCCACTCTTAGTAATTTTTAAGTACACAATCATTATTCACTATGGTCAGTTACTCTGTTGTACAGCGGATCTCCAGAACTTGCTGCTCCTACCTGACTGAAGCTGTTCCTGGTCTTCACATCCTGGCTCTTCAGCTTTGAGTTCTCTCGGCTCCTGGCCCCCAGCTCCTCTCCTGCCTGGGCCTCCCCTCCTGCCCGGCTCCCCAGTCAGTCTCTTATCAGCTCCTCACTCAGCACTCTTCACTTGTCACTTTCTCATCAGAACATTTCTTTGTAAGTGGGGAAACCCATTCTAGATGTCTGGATGATGTGTCTCCCCAGCAAGAAAGCAGGGTCTTTGAGGGGGAGGCTTGTATATTTCACATAACACAGGAGTTACCGTTAGGACCCTGAATTCATAAAACACAGATTGTCCAGCGCCTAGCATGACTAAGCACCCATATGTTATAGCTTCCCCAACAATATTAACAATCCTCATTTGTAACACTTTTCACAACTGTGTTCACAGTGGGCTTTGGATACCCGCTTAGAAGGGGTTGGAGTTTCACGATGGGTCAGGTCACTTCACAGCAGGGATTTTCAACAGGGACAAGTATCTGCTGACATTTTTGGATGTCAGTACTTGGGGGATGGGGATATTAACTGGCATCTTGAGGATAGAGGCTGGAAAAAGCTTCTAAACATCCTGAAATGAACAGGAGACCCCTCCCACCGCCAAACAGAAAAAGTTCCATCCCCAAATGTCAATAGTGCCAAGGTTCCAAAGTTAAGAATTCCTGATTCAGAAGGAACAAAGTTATGCCAGGGTCAGGTTACCAGGATTGCCTGATGTTTTCAGAGTTAGCTTGTTGTCCAAAGCACAGAACAGAGATTTTTATTGTTAGGATTGAAAATGCCACTATTTCCATTTTAGTCATTATAGTTAAATACAGTATACTGCAACCTGCTTCTTCTCTACATTCAGAATGTCTATCTCAACTTTACATTTTTTTTTAGCCAGACACAGTGGCTCATGCATATAAACCTAGCACTTTTGGGAGGCTGATACAGGTGGATAACTTGAGCTCAGGAGTGTGAGACCAGCCTAAGCAAGCATGAGACCCCATCTCAAAAAACAGCTAGTCACATTCTTCTTAGCAAAGCATCACAAGAATGAGAAAGTAAGAATCCAATATACTCAATTCTGATATGAAGGCGGTAAATGAACTAATACAAGGTGGGGGGTAGGGAAATGAGGGAACGGGGAGAGGGGAGGAGGAATGGGAATGGGGGGTCACATTGTATGGCATACCTCTGGGGGGGGACACAATTATAAGAGGGAATTTACCCAACAAATGCAAACAGTGTGACCTAATTCTTTGTACCCTCAATGGATCCCAAACAATAAAAAATAATAATTAATAAATAAAACTAAGTTTCAGGAAAAAAAATAACCCGTCATTGTGGTGGGTGCCTGTAGTTCCAGCTACTTGGGAGGCTGAGGCAAAAGGATTGCTTGAGCTCAAGAGTCTGAAATTGCTGTGAGCCATCATGCACTCTACCCAAAGCAGCGAAATGAGACTGTGTCTCAAAAATAAATAAATAAATAAAATACATTTTTTAACTTTTCCATTTTTGTGTGCAATAGAAATTAGTTTCCAAATTGTTAAATAAAATCTTTCAATTGGAAAAGACTTTAGGGACTATCTGACTAATCCTTCATTTTGCACATGAAGAAACTGAGGCCCAAAGTGGTCAGGAGACTTTTTAAGTAAGAGAGACCAGACTGGAACTAAATCTCCTGATCTATCCCCCAGGGCTCTTTCTCTTTCTAGCATCACACAATGCAACCATGTGGTAAGTGAACAGGAATAAATTCTTCTTTACGACATTATTTCCTTCTAAGAACAGACTTTAGCCTTTCTGTATCTGTTGACTATGTTTTACAACTAGATTCACTAATCATAAGTTAGAAAATAATTGCTACACTAATATACGATGAAACATTTGCCCCTAAAGAGACAAGATTCAATACTGAAATTCCTTTAGAAAGTGGAAATTCTAAAGCCATCTGGCATTGTTTTCTTTTTAAGCTCATTTAGGTAACACATTTTAGAGTATTATCATGATTGCTTCAAATAATTGTGTCTTTATCTTTGTTAGACGTTAGTTAATATTTTCTTGGTAAAGAGATTATGATTATGAATATTTAAATGAGGAACCATAAATGAAAATCTTTCAAGAACAATCATAGTAAATACTTTTGTTTCATGCAAAAACTTCATCACCGGGGAGTTACTAGGCTGCAAAGGCTAATTAACTTACTGATAATCGTGAGGCATATGAGTGGTAAATAAAAGATTAAACCACTCAGGTTTTTGTTTCTTATTTGTTTGGTTGGTTGGTTTGATTTGGTCTTTAAGTTTGGTTTTTTGTTTTTTGTTTTCAAAAAAGTAAATTCCTTTAAATCACGTATTAGATGGAATTTTCAGTTTCTTCAGGCTACATTGTGTCTGAAGGGTATTACTTTCTGAGCTCTGTGACAAATTTGAAAAAAATGAGTAGCAAACATTGATTTCATTATTTCTTCTTATTTACAATTGAGCTCAGTGTCTGGAAACAGTGATTGGCTGAGGACTACAGGTCAATTTGCATTTTTACCTTCCACCATTCAAGTTTGAGTTTGTGCCATTTGTCCCAAAAAAGGCTCAGTGGAAATGCACCAAGATGGCTTGAATCAAACACTGCGACTCAAAGAATAAGTCAAAACAAGGCTCCACTAGTCAAGGAAAATGTCACCAGCTCCTGTTTTGATTGAAAATGAGGAACTGAAAGCGGGGTGCGCAGACTAGAACTTCTTGTAATGACTCGGTCGGGATTGGTAACAGAAGGAGGAAGTTGCTCTCCAGAAGTTGTGTTTGAAGTCGCAAGCGATGTGTTGCTGGCACACGAATGCCAGACAGCTGACAGCACTATTAGAGGTAGGAATGATGTGCAGAATAAATAGCCACTAAATGGAGTGACAACTCTGAGTGACAGATAAAGAATAAAAATGAACAACTTCCCTGATAACATGTCAGAAAACAAATGCCTCTTTCTTTCAGAAGAAAAAGATATATAGGGTTGCAAATTCAAACAGCCTCCCATCTGGCGAGCTTCTTACACCCTTGAAGAGCTATAATTTCGGCCCAAAACGAAGCAATCCCTTGTAGAAATTGTCACCTCTTCACATCTGGGAAGGTTTACAGCGGTGTGTTCAGACTATTTCCATGCAGTTTTAACAATGTATTTTAGACTAATACTGTCCTGTCTACTGAATAAAAAGAAATCCAAGAATAGGTTAAGCCAAAGGCCATTCATCATGAGTTCAGATGCGCTACTCAGAGCAAATTATCATTAGTATTTGTTTTTGTTTTTGTTTTTTTGCAGGTTTTGGCCCGGGCTGGGTTTGAACCCACCACCTCTGGCATATGGGGCCGGCACCCTACTCTTTTGAGCCAGAGGCATCACCCTATCATTAGTTTTCATATGAAAAAATATAATGTTTTAGAAGTTATCCCTTTATAGAATCATAAAGGAATAAACATAAATCAATTTAATTATATCAAAAATAACTCAGGGAGACTCAGTAGGGGAAAAACGACTTTTAAAATCCCAGAATATGCATCTATGTGACATGACCAATAAAATCTTTCCTTCCCAACAACATAAACTCCTATGAGTATTATTATTTAAACTTCCCATAAATTTAAATATTTACATTTAAATAAATTCAGAATATTAATATAATATTAAATATTAAAATATTTAAGCTTTCCAGAAATTTCTAGAGTGGATCAAAGAGCATAAAAGAAAGTAATAAGCCCTCCACCTCAGGCTGTGATGGACACAGGTTTGCTGGGTAATAGAAATTCCGTGGTTCCAGCCTTTTATTGGAACACATTTCCAGAAAGGTCCATCTACACTTAGAAAAGAAATATTAATTAGATGATAGGGCTTAAGTAGTTACTTGAAATTATCAAACATTGCCTTCAAAAACTTATATCTACTATCAGAGCAATCATTTGGTTCCAGCTGAGGAAACTACTGCCTGTTTGTATAACACAAGAATCTGTGACCTCCCAAAGATCAAAAAAAGCAGAAACACCTATGACGGCCTTGATCAGTCCATTTATGAGAATTCCCCAGCTATGCACAATGTAGTTTGGATAAATAGCCCTCAAGGAACCTTTCCTATTTTTTTAATATAATTTATGACTGCCATGTTAACAGAGTGCTATTATTGAGGGGATTCTCACTTCTGCCCAGGAACTACAAAAAATAAGTTCAAACACGACTTTCACATGCTATTCCGTTCCGCTAGTTCTTCCGTGAGGTTTCACGTTATCCTTTATGACAACTGTTGTTTCCACTTAGAGGAATGGTCAGACATTCACTTTGCCCAAATTTCAGTTTTGATCTTTGTACAATGTCAAAACTTCCCTTTGAAAACTACTAGCAATGGATGGTTCTTGTTTTATGTTTAGCATTCAAGTTAAAAGTATATAATTTATAAGGGAGGACTTCAGCCAGAACTCACCTCCCAATCATAAGAACTTCCTCTTCCCTTCTCCCCTTCTCTCCTCCTGGGCTACAGTGATCTCTCCTTAATCTCGGGTCCCACTTATTCCTGCATGCTTGGCATTTGGAAAGCTGTGTCATGATGAGTTTATCATCTGCCTTTGGGACTCATAGCACCTCTATCGTGATGTCTTGAATTCTAAGAATAACCGTAGATGCAAGCTATTGGCACTTATCATATGCTGCGTAACAGGATAGGCACTCTAATGACCAGGATTTCATTTCATTTCCATCATGATCCTATGAGATCTTGCTATTCCTTTTGACATACGAAGAAACTGAAGTTTAGAAAGGTCAGGGGAACGTTCAGGTAGAATTGGTAGAACATGAAATCAAACCCAGACCTGCTCATTTTTATAAGAGGAAAAATGAACCACTCTCTCCCTTCCCCAAGGTGAAATCAAAGAGCAAGGGACGTTGGCTGAGAATTTAGCTGAGTCCTTGCTAAAGAATGGACGTCTAAGCTTCTCTTCGTTTGACTGATGAAGTGAGGCCTCCAGCGATCACGAGGCAGCAAAAGGACCCTTCTTTACTTCTCAACAAGCACCAAGGGAAAAGAAGATAGGAAAGGAAGTGAGGGAGCTAGACTTTATGCAATGTGGAGAATTACTGATGGTGTGTGGAGGGGGAAACTATTTGAATTTTGAAAACTTTATTGGATGACATTAACTATGTGTCAGATACTATTCCCAGACCTTCATGAGTATTAACTCATTTAATCCTTACGATAGCCTACTAAAGGTACCACTATGTATTATTATCCTTATTTTGCAGACAAAGATACTGAAGGAGAAAAAGATTAATTAGTTTACCATGCTGCTGGTAAGGGTCAACAATCAAGGTCAAACCTTACCAGTCTGGTTCAGACCAAGCCCTTATAATATACCGGCTCTGATAGGAAAACAGTGTGTTCTTTTTAATGAGCTTAACCCCGTGTTTTCTATTTGAGTGTCTAAGATCCCCTGGAGTCCTCAAACATTTTTAAAGAGGCTGTCTGTCTTCAAGAACTCTTTAATTTATGTTTAGTCCCCAGTTTAAGATAAGTTTAAGCTATAGCTGACATAAAGAGTTTTCCATTCTCTGGAAAGATTGATTGTTAAGAGCCACCTCAAATTTGGAGGGTGCCAGCCAGAAATAAGAAGCAGAGTGCATTGGGGTGAGCCACCATTTCTGAAACCATCAGCACCCCCAGACAAATCTGCTCTCAGACTGTCCATTGTCTGTGCCTCTCTGTTAGTTCTTCACTAAGATTGGCCAACGTAAGAATTCTCTTTGTATTTACCAACCAACTTCTACATTGGAAATTCCTTGAGAGTACAGTATATACCACTGATTGCCCTCCATTGAATCCATTCTCTCTCTTTTGTAAGAAATAGGAACCTGAATTTTAGCAGGAGATTTTGCCAAGCAGTTAAAAGACCACATTTTCCAGGCTTCTTTGCATGTATAAGGGACCCATGTCACTAAATGAAAGGGAAGCCCAGGTGTTCATAAGATTTACAAAAAATTCCCTTACAAAGGAACCATGTCCCCATCTCTTCCACCTTCTTGGTGCCTGAGACACAGAAAGGATGGCTCAGAATCCACCTCAGAATATGAGGTGGCCTTGGGAACTGAAGCCATCGGCAGCAGATCAAAGGAGATGAAACTGAAGTCCTTCGCTAGCCCTGGATTACCTCGATCCCTGCTTCTCTAACAGACCTCTTTTCTGTTTAACCTGAGATTTGTTTTGGACTTTCCCGTGCTGTGCAGCTGGACTTATCTTCCTGTTGTGTACAATACAGAGATGGTGCTTTGTTCGGCTTTGTCCTCCCTGAAACATGGCATATAAAGTCACTGAACTCAGGGTCAGGTGAAAAACATATTTGTTGACTAGAACCTCTAAAACCATTGAAAGGGCCCGGAATTCTCCACTGGGATGCACTGCACGCGACCTTCCCATCTAGCCACCTTGCCCACCTCTCATTAAACACATTCAAAATGAATTTTGTAACTATTTTTCATTCCGTCTTTTCTTGATTGTAGGTTACATAATGAAAAAAACTATTTAATTAAAAAGCTTAATGAATGTTTTCTATGCTGAAAATATATTTTGTTAGCCTTAGAATAAAAAGATGTTGCAGAGAATTGTTTTCTGCCTCTTATTAAAAATATAAAACCCCAGCTTTATGCTTATGGATTAAATTGGCTTTGGGAAGATGTATGAACTGAAAACGAGTCATTATTTACAATAAATTTTTTATAAGAAAGTTCATTCTGTGTTTTCTTTTTTTAAAACACAGCAATAGTGCCAGCGCTTCAGACTAGCTCACAGCAACCTCAAACTGCTGGATTCAAGGGATCCTCCTGCCTCAGTCTCCCCAGTAGCTGGGACTACAGGCACCTGCTATGACGCTTGGCTAATTTTTCTGTTTTCAGTAGAGAGGGGATCTTGCTCTTGTTTAGTCTGGTCTCAAACTCCTGAGCTCATGGGATCATCCACCTCTCCCTCCCAAAGTGCTGTGTTTATAGGCCTGAGCTACCGCACCACTGTGCCTGGCCCATTCAGAGCTTCAAACAACCTAGCTATAAGCAAAGTTTCAGAAGACCACATATGTGTAAACTGGTGGGTAGGGCTACCTACAGATAATAAACTATAAAAATCAGCGCTATAGTTTCTGGAGTTTTAGAAACCTACAGACATTCCTTAATCATAACTCATTAATTGTTTGACTGTTACCAGTTTTAATGATTAGGGTTTCATCCTGTTAAAACACTGATCAGGACGGCACCTGTGGCTCAAGGAGTAGGGTGCTGGCCCCATATGCCAGAGGTGGTGGGTTCGAACCCAGCCCTGGCCAAAAAAAAAAAAAAAACACTGATCATAGTTTTAGCATTATTAAAGAAAAATATTATTAAATT
Organism: Galagoides demidoff; assembly: GCA_963574575.1. NCBI lineage: Eukaryota > Metazoa > Chordata > Mammalia > Primates > Galagidae > Galagoides > Galagoides demidoff. The sequence goes on from CAUYQV010121577.1 coordinate 13,295, forward strand.
CTGAGTGAACACATATTTTAGACTTTCATGTTATCCAGGTAAAAGAAAAACTGTGCTTAAGTTCTTTTGTACAGTGTTTTAATATACTTAGTGGAATATTTGTAAAACGTCTACATTCCAGTAGAAAATGTTCATTAATATTTCTTTTATAGCTTATAGAATCACTTAGAAACATTTGTTTTCAAGTTTTAACCAGTATTATCTAGTCTAAATGTAAACAAATCACCATTACTAGCTAAGTTACTGAGAACTTACTTTGTGGTAGGGACCTTTTTAAGAGCTTTATGAGAACACTGGAATTCAAGAAGGCTAGCAATATCAAACAGATTAAAAAGCAGAAGAGCTATTATTCAAATTTAAGTCATTCAAACTCTGAATCCAGGTTCTTTCCATCATAATACACTGTGTAGCCTCTTCCCCATGAACAAGGACACCATAATTCCATTCTTTTTGTCTTACATTTTTCTTCAGGGAGGGATGAATCACACTGCTGCCAAAGGATTTAACGGGTTATGTCCCAGAACCAAGAGACTCAAGTCTTCCTGGCATGAGAGTTGTACGGTCAGTGTGTCTCTGTAAGTGATCACAGTGGCTTGTATGACCCAAATATCAGGTTCTGTTTTTATAAAAATGGAAAAATAAATTACTTCATTATGTAAAGACTCTATCATCACAACCATTATTTATCTTTAAGCTTCCTGAGAGCCAGTTCAACAAAGCAAATACGAGAAGCTGCATAATTCTTGTATCGTGACTTTTAGGAAAACATTTATTTTTCTGGTACCGGATTCTAAGACAAATATATTACATGGGCCACTGTATTGGATACAGGAAAGAAACACAATTAGCTATGTCTCACAGATCAGTTTTATTCACGTACAGAGAAAAAGAGAAGTGATAGCGTCTGCCTGGAATTTGTGGCACACCTCTCTAAAAGCCAAAAAGGCAACAGGAAAATATAATCCCACAGCAGTGAATTTGGCAGACTAGCACCACGAATGGCTACGAACGTTCTATCGGAATCCCATTTTCATGTAGCTAACAACAGACTGCATGCATAAGATGTAGAAATTTCAGGTCGACTGGATCCAGCCACACTATGGAGTCACCCAGAGGTTGCTATGAGGCTTTCTGTGCAGATGTCTCAGGGTTTCTCTGGGTCGCACAGTGCCGTACAACATTACACAAAGCCTTCCAGCCTCCCTTGGAGCTCAAAACCCTTCCATCTATGTATGCATCTAACACCTCCCGTCATATAGCCGACCCCTCTATACAGAAAGTATAAAACTATTATGTCTCTATGTCAGCTTGCTTTTGCCGGCTCCTTCCTACACGGTAAGTCCAGAGACAGGCAACTACAAGGAGGGGGCAAGGCCACAGCCACCTGACTCCACCTATTGTATGGAAAGCGCTTCCTCTCCCCCACTTTCTGCAGCAGGTCATGAGAGGACACCAAGGCCATCCTCATGTATGTTCATCCTAACAGCTGCTTTGCCTGGCTGGGCATTTGCTGGGTGAGCAAGGTCACTTTGACAGACACGAGAGAAGCGATGAGGAAAGGTGGTCCTTTTCCTCATTGAGATATCACGTAAAACACAGAATTAGATAGGGTCCCTCCGGAAGAACTTAATTAGACATTTTAAATTCATAGTTATCATTACGTATTCAAAGATGATCAGCGGCAGTCTTACCTTTGATACACTGAGGCACAAATGGAAAGTAGAGGGTAGAAAATTGCTTGGTACGGAGAAGAATAACGTTTCTAAAGCACCTGGTGACAGCTCGAAGCGTTATCTTCTTACCACCGCACGGTGAGAGACGTCCAGACAGTCCTGTCTTCCATTAACTGGGCTTAGATGTTGCGTGTATTTCATGATTATTATAATAGGTGATGTGATTATAACATCCCCTCCGACGGGAATTTTGTCCCTGAATTCAAATAGCCTTTGTCCTAGAGGAGACAATGTTTCTCAACTTGAAATTATTTCTGTCATCAGTGAGTTATAAACTGTACCTTAGGCTTCTTTGAGTCATGTCTTTTGAGTCAAATGCCTGTCGTAAGAGGTTTCTTTAAAAAAAGAGAATGAAGCTTCCTTTGGCACCACGTGATGCTACCTTATCAGTTATCTAGACTGTGTTACCAGTTCAGATCCTTTACCGTTGGGTGAATTAAGTTTAAAGGTAGATAAAATAAAGGTATAGTTACACTATGTAAACTGATCTGGAAAAAAAAAATTAACAGGTCGTTTACCTGTCATGACATTGTACACAGGACTCGCGTTCATTCTGCTCAGTTCTAGAAATCATATTTAATTTGCAGTCAGCATAAGTGTGTGAATTTTTTAATTGCCCTGGGGACCTAATTGGGATCTGTTTAAGAGCAACAAAGAATCAAAAACTCATGAAGCTCCCCTCTCTGAGTCTCAGATTGTGAAGTAAGGAGAAAGGTCAAGTTTTTGTTACTTGCCTTTCTTTTTATTGACATTGTTAATGAGAGAAGGAATTTTAAATACCTCACAGATTTCAATGTTTCTATTACAATGTGAAATTTTGAAGTTAAAAATCCGCATTGCTTACAAATGAGTACCCCTGTAAGAATTCCATACTGTTCAAACTTTTCATTTCCACCCAATTGTACTGTGAAAGTGTTTCTCTTTGGACATTATTTAGGAGCAATTGTCTTGCCCATAGCCACAGCGGCTCTAATAAGAGTTTAGAAGATGAATGTAGCTCTCCCTTTCAACAAAGCAAGTGTCAGCACAGTCCTGTATCTCTCAATGAATGACGGATGTGAAACCTCCATGACTCCTTAGTCTCAGCCACTTTTGAAAAGTGGAATTCAGATGCTTCAGAAAAGATGATCCATTATCTTTGTATTGTAAGCAAAAGACAGATAGAGAAACTCACAGAGCTCTTTCTTCACCCATCAAAAAAGAGACAAAAGATCAAGAAGATTGATGTCATCTACAGCCTGTTCCATTTTCCTCAAAGTGAAAAATACACAGTAGTTCAAAATGAAAAAGAAAAAAAAAAGTAAACTCAAAGCAGCAAATATGAAGCGTCTGCAGAAAGTCTCTTTGGAAAATTTATTTGCATACGTCTAATGAGTTTTTTCCTAAAGAACTGGGCAAATCTGGAAAACCCAAGCTAATGCAAACAAAAAAATACAGCACTTTCACATGACGTTACAATTTGAGGACAGATCCTGTTACTGGAGTCTCCCGAAGTAAGAGGATGGCTTCCTTGCCTAAAAGTTTTATGCCCTCCCTCAATTAGCTAAGTATTTTTTTTTTTTTTTTT